>NW_006497648.1:9792698-9816021 GCF_000471905.2 Amborella trichopoda | reverse complement strand
CGTTACCGTTACCTTACCTTACCTTCTTCGTTTACTTTACGTTACTTACGTTACTTACGTTACGTTTACGTTTACGTTTACGTTACGGTACGTACGTCGTCTCTCTCTCTCTCTCTCTCTCTCTCTCTCTCTCTCTCTCTCTCTCTCTCTTCTCTCTCTCTCTCTATATATATATATATATATATATATATATATATATATATTTTTTCAAGGTATTTTTAGTGATTCCAACATGGGTTTTTTTGTACAGGTGCATGTATTGCCCAGAGAGATGTTTGGGCTGTCGACATTTGGGGTGGCAATGGGGTTGTTGAAGTGGCTTCCATTAAGGATGGTGGACAAGTTCTTGTTAATGGCTTCACATGTAATACTGGGGAGCACAGAGAAACAGGGGTTGAAAAGGCCTGAAATGGGACCTATAGAGCTCAAGAACACTACAGGAAAGACCCCTGTTTTAGATGTGGGGGCCCTTGCAAAAATCAAAAGTGGAAAGATCAAGGTAAGCACTAAACAAACTTAGAAACCCCAACTTGACTTTCAAAAAGAAAGGAAAAAAAGGAGGAGAGAGAAAACAATGGACTCTCTCCATCGACTCCTCCACTTGCTTTTTGTATGTGTTTCTCTCTCTATCTTTTTACGGTTCATCAGTTCATAGAACCTCTGTAACAAACTATTGTTTCTCTTTCCTTCTTACTCTCAGATTGTTCCTGCCGTGAAGTCTCTGACATTGAATGGGGCCAAATTTGTGAATGGGCAAGAAGAGGCTTTTGATTCAGTGATTTTAGCTACAGGTTACAAAAGCAACGTCCCTTCTTGGCTAAAGGTTTTCATCTGCAACTTATAATTTCTCTGTGTATTTAACTCTCTCTGTCTCTCTCTCTCTCTCTCTCTCTCTCTGACTATAGTGAGTTGTTTATGAACATTTAAATTTGGGCGGTTTGCCCCACTTTCTCTCTCTAAATAACCTGTTAATAGTTTGGTTGTTTTGTTGAATAGGAGAGAGAATTATTTGGGGAAGAAGGGTTACCAAGAAAGTCATTTCCCAATGGTTGGAAAGGGGAGAAGGGTTTGTACAGTGTGGGTTTCACGAGGAGAGGATTACTTGGTGTGGGGTCGGATGCAAGAAATGTGGCTCAGGACATAGGGGCACAATGGAGAAATCTTGGAGAGAGGCCGCACCACCATAAACATTTCATCCTATATACAAAACCCGGCTAAATTAGAGAGAGTAAGGGGGTCGTTTTATTTTATGGAGAAGAAAGGAAAAGCTCTATGCGGACTCATACTCATTTTGTTGGTTGATTGGTTGGTTGGTTGGTTGGTTTGTTTGTTTTTGGGCCTGTTTGGTATACACAGTATGAAGATCTTGTGTTTTGTACATGAACCATTTTTGCATGAGATCTTCTCTATGCATACATACATAAAATGGACACTTCTTGTACATCTCTCTCTCTTTCTCTCTCTCTCGCAATAAGCTTTCTCTCTCTCTCTGTTTCTCATCTCAATAAGCTTTCTCTCTCTCTCTGTTTCTCATCTCAATAAGCTTTCTCTCTCTCTCTGTTTCTCATCTCAATAAGCTTTCTCTCTCTCTCTCTGTTTCTCATCTCAATAAGCTCTCTCTCTCTCTGTTTCTCATCTCAATAAGCTCTCTCTCTCTCTGTTTCTCATCTCAATAAGCTTTCTCTCTCTCTCCGTTTCTCATCTCAATAAGCTCTCTCTCTCTCTGTTTCTCATCTCAATAAGCTCTCTCTCTCTCTGTTTCTCATCTCAATAAGCTCTCTCTCTCTCTGTTTCTCATCTCAATAAGCTCTCTCTCTCTCTGTTTCTCATCTCAATAAGCTTTCTCTCTCTCTCCGTTTCTCATCTCAATAAGCTCTCTCTCTCTCTGTTTCTCATCTCAATAAGTTCTCTCTCTCTCTGTTTCTCATCTCAATAAGCTCTCTCTCTCTCTCTGTTTCTCATCTCAATAAGCTTTCTCTCTCTCACACACACACACAATAAGCTTTATCTCTCTCTCTGTTTCTCATGTCAATAAGCTCTGTCTCTTTTATTTTTTTGCCTCCACTTTTTCATGACATTTTCCCCTCTACTGGAGACGTATTTACTCTTTGTCTTCAAGGCAAGAATGGGTAAGGCTCAGATCCCCAGTGCTCCGAAATTTCGGTTGTGGTTTTCGTTTCCACTTAGTTCCAATAGAGTACGGCATTCCTGCAGAGTAGCCCAAAGGCCAAAACTCTGTCCACTCAAATGGCCCAAGACCTCTGGATAAAAATTCCAGTAAAAATCCAGCACTTAAACAGTAAAATATAGAAAGGGGTTTTGTGTAAATTTCACTTAGCAAATACCCAAAATGTTGATAGAAATGTTTTCTAAATTTTTCTTAAAAATTCCTTAATTTTGAAATAGAAAGCCTGCCAAACTCGTATACATGGCCATAATTTTGCCGAGATCTTATCAAATTGAGCTGAATTTGGTCAAAGGATGTAGTTTCTATAAGACCGAGGCTTTATGAAAATAAAATAAAGCAGCATTTAAATCTTCGTCCGAAAAGCATTAGACATCAAGAACCTCTATAGTGGCTTTAAAAATCCCCGTTCGAAAAGTATTAGACATCAAAAATCTCCATGGTGGCTAAAATCAGTTTCTTACACCAATTATAAAATTTGATGCACAAAAAATATACATATCTTATTCTTAGGGTGAAATAAACGATTTACGTAATGTGTACCGAGCATAAGATCCTATTTTTTGTCACAACCATAATGGTCAAAGCCAATATTAATTTACATAATGTGTACCACAACCATAATGGTCAAAACCAATATTAATTTACATAATGTGTACCACAACGATAATGGTCAAAACCAATATTAATTTACATAATGTGTACCGGGCATAAGATCTTAATTTTTGTCACAACCCTAATGGTCAAAGCCTTAGAACTACAACCAATTACGTTTTGTTTATTATTATAGGGCTGGGCCAATCAAAACATTTTCCTTGAGAAAATGCGCTAAAATCAGCTGCCTATTACTTGGAAGTGGAAACTTCCCATGTTGAGGCCAGGATGGAGATTTTCGTTCCATGGCTATAATGCATGGATCTTGCATAATTTAACAGGTCAACTCATTATTTAATAAACGATGACGAGTGCCGATCGGATCTCTTCGATTAGACTAAATTGCCCCCTCATAAATTTTGGTGCGGTTTGTATATTGCTGACGCTCTAAACAGAGCAAAGCGCACCTTCAAATAGTGTGGGAAATATGGTTTTAATACTGAAAATCTTGATGACGGTTTTAAAATATATTTTTATTTTTAACTATAAAATTTAAAATTTTTTATAAATAATATAGATCGAATAAATCTATGAAAATTTAAATATCAGTCCAAAAATACATTATAAGATGAATTATTTTTAAAACTTGAAATCTATTTTTTTTTCATGTTCATACATCTTGGAGTTGAGATGATCAATTGGAGCATATTTGAACATAAAAAAACCTCTTCTGATAAAATATTTGAGACTCGTCTTAATTTGATAGGTCAAAACCTTGCACTTATATTAACTTTTTCCATAAAAAAAAATTTTCTAAATTTGCTAGGTTATTAATTTGTTGGAGAAGAGTGGATAAACATGTTAATCGTAATTAAACGCCCATTAATCAAAGCTGGATTATTGTTTGAGACAGGGAGTTTAGGGGCATTTTTTTTTGTTCGTTTTTTTTTAATCCGTTAAGTGAAATAGAGCATGTTATGTTACGTTCGTTGGGCACCTGCCCCGTAACCACGAATGCCCCTGTTGGCCCTACGGACCGGTTTCGTAGTATTCCGCATGCATGACGTAATCGTTATCTGTGATGTTACAACCTGAATGAGAAAATGACGGATTCTATGAGTCAGCCAACTCATTTGTGCATATGCGGGTGCCACTTAAATCTATTTTAAAAATAGATTTTTAACCTAAATTTTTTAGGATTATTGATCTTGATTAAGATGATTATGAATATGAGAATAAAATAAATTTTTTCATATTTAAAATGTGATTTTTTATAAAAAAATTAATATTTAAAATGTGATTTTTTTATAAACTTTTTTATGTCTAAATTCATTTTAGCCCCCTGTGAGTTTTTTTTTTTAAACATCCATCTTAGAGATGGACGATAATGAGTCAGTTGGTTCTTGCTCTCGATTACTCGTGAATGACTTTTTCATAAGAAACAAGTTTATCAAGGTGTCATCTTATGCATTGTATAAGGTGCACTTTAAAATCTCACTCCTAATTGATAATTTCGACCTTGGAGTTGTAAGGATACAGATGAAAAGAATTTCAATTTTTAAAAATAGTGCATCTTGTTGTACATTATGTAGACTATTCACTCACCCAAAAAAAAACTCTCGACTATTGATCTTAAAGATTTTGAGGTATTCATAAATCAACTCGATTTGCACAATTTTTAGAGCAAGATGAAAATAGATTTTCAAGTCTCAAGGATTTTCAACACTAGATCTACATCTTTTGGCGAGGTTTGAAAGTAAGCCTTACTTTGATTATTTAAGATTGATACCATACATAAATTGCATCTTATAAGCAACATTTCACAAAAGGGGAACCCAACATAAACCTAAAACGAATGGTTTTGTAAGGTGCTTATTTTAAACAATTTAAGTAAAGCACACTATCAAATTACGTCGAAAGACACAAATTTATAAATATTTGAAAATCTTAAAAATAAACGGTCTAGATAATATATTATATGATGTAATTACATTTACCAATTGAAATCTTTATTTTCATATTCATAATTTTTGAGGTCGAGATGGTCAATTGAAATATTTTTAAGATAATATCAACTATTTCTAATGTATTTTTAGTGTTCATTACTTGATTCGAATATTATATTAATTTTAAAAAGGGTAACAAAATCCGAAGTTGAAAATAAATCAGCTTTTTTGTACTCCATCTAAAACTACATAAAAAACAAATATTCTTTATCGTCCTTGCACCTCCGTGCATGAGAGACAACCCCACATATGCATTGGGCTGACAGGTAAACGTCATGCAATCCGTGGGCTTTCCAAAAGTAAACAAAACCCTAGAGAGAGAAAGAGAGAGGGCGTGGAACTTGCCAGCCCTTTTTGAGAGATGATGTCAAATGCCAACAAATGGGATGGAAAGAATATCAATCGTATTTCGATCTTTTCCTTTATATTAAAATTCGATAATACCTTTTTGTATTAAGAAAGCAACTCCGCACTTTTCTTCTTCACATATATCGAGGGAAATAACGGCACCCCATAGCCCCCATTTCTCCCTTTCAACTTTTTGGGGCCTCTCCCGTTCTTTCATTCAATTTTCCTTTGTATTCAAAGGATTTACAGTTCCACATATTCACAAGCGACCTTCAACGCATATCCCGATTAGAACTAACCGATCTAGATTGGAAATCCTCGCGTGTGAACCAGTTCTTGTGAAATATATAGGAAACCAGCCACTTTTTTTTTTTCAATATTTTGTTTTTAATAGACCAGTTTGGGAAACCCAATTGTCAATCTGGATCGCCAATCCTCTACACCATATTAAAAATTAGAATGCCCAATTCCAGTCATCAATCTATTTTTTAAAACCTTGTTTATAGGAATTTTACAATTTCGCATTGAAATTTTCTTGAATCAAGATTTGTAGATGGGGTTGGGTCATGGTGGTAGCACCACCTATGCCCCAACTAAAGTCTAGGTCTTCATTCTCCCCTAACCGTATACCTTGCAAAAAAAATACTTCTATCAGATTTTGCAATTCTCAACACATATAGTATGATCCTACCGGAGCATAGTGTACATCTACCCTTTTAGTCACAAAACCGACTTGGGAGGAGGTTTTCAATATGAGCTTCTAGTAACCCCTTAAAAATGATTATATTATTATTCTAAAAAATTAAAATTAAAATTTTGAGTATCTTGATACTTAGATCTCACCCTCTAAAAACTCGACGGTCTCTATTTACTTTACTTTTTTCAAGTGCATAGAAGATGCAATTAGGATTTTGTTTTTCTTGATGTCAATATAGCGATTGAAAAGGTTATATCCTCAAAATTTGGGGTCCTAAATTAACCAATGATGAGTTTTACTTGAGGAAGTAAATGGATAGTATACTCCTATGGGAGTATAATGTCTTTCTGCATTTTGTTTCAATATTTGGCTTATGTTTCGAGAGCCTACAATATCCTGCCGTGGGAAGCATAGTGTACAACAATTCGGTCTACCTAAATAGATGTTTGAATCTGGTTTGCCAATCCGAACATGGTTTGGTGGTTGGCTTTCCCAGAATTGGAATCTCTAATCTCTAATATTCCCCTTGTGTTATTGTTGGGAATCTACTCTCTCACGTTGACCTTGTTTTGTTTTATTGTCTTAACGATCTCAAGTCAAATTCATAAAGGCACCTATTCTTCCCATCTTCTCTTTCTTCCAGTTTTCTCGATTGCGTGAGGTTTGCAGAAGGGGCCTTCCTTGTGCTTTAGATTACCTCTAAATTTTATCGAGAGATGTAGTTTTGATGTCCAAAGCCTTACGTGGTTTGAAACTCTACTTCCATCGCTAGTTATAAAAATTAGAATTGTAAAAATGATACACATCGAGCACATTTATAAAAACTTGAAAATCTTGAAATATGCGGTCTAGATTATTTGATATAAGACTCTATTTTTAGAACTTGAAATTCTTTTTATCTTCATAAAATTAAGATGATCAAATTGAAGGCTTTTCCAATGTCTGAACACTATCTGTTAGAGGTTTTTTTTTTTTTCTACACCTTACTTCAATAGTATATAAGTTGGCACCTTATATATATAAAAAAAAATTATTTAATTGTTTTACTAGATAGCCAATTAGACCTGTCCATATTGCCAGGTCGGCCAACCATATAGACCCAAATAGAACGATGAATCAGCCATCTAGCAAATCGGTTTGGATTGGCGAATCACTTATCGAGATTGCAATCTGGTAGAAAGAATTGGTCAATAAAAAAAAAATTTAAAAATAATAAAAATTTAAAATACAAGAAAATAACCAATAAGGAGCTGATGAGCTCCATGGCAACAGGTCTGACATGAAACCAGATCGATTCCACCAACTCTCTATCCATATAGGGCGATTCCATATATGCTTAAAAATGGTCCAATTTGTGGCTAGTCTAGAGCCAGATAAGTAACCAATTTAACTAGTGAGAGAGAGAAGAGCCTCAATTTAGTTTGCTACATTCAAAATAAACAAACTGGTAAATATCTATACTACAATATTAAGCTGAAGTGAGAGGTGGGCCCTTGTCGTCCTATAGTTAGAGTATATTAAGTCAGAGTTAAGGGAGGTGGAGATAATAAACATATCGGTAAATACCTATACTACATTATTAAGCCAATGTTGCAAAAAGTAGGAAAGAACCCTATCTGAAAGAAACAATAGAGTTAGGAGTCTTACGGTTAGGGTATATTAAGTCAGAGTTAAGGGAGGGATTGCGTGGAGATAAATTGAGAAAGATGGGAGAGAGAGAGATGTGGAGACAAAGTGCTTGAGAGATTTTAGGAGAGCTGAAAGATTTTTATAGCAATTTATGTGGAGGAGAGAGAGATGTGTAGATAGAGATATAGAGAATATTGAGATTGAGAGATTAATGCATGAGATAAAGGATTTTTATAGAAGCTTATGTATAGGGGAGAGAGATAGGGAAAAGGTGGAGAAAGAGAATGGGTGTAGAGAGCATGATTAGCAAGTCTCTATTTAAAACACTTATTTTTTTCAAAAAAAATCCGATTTTTTAAAATCCAAAATCCGAGTTTTTCAAAAGATATTCAAAAAATCACTTTTTTTCATGGAAACGATGTAAACCCATATTTTATCTTTTTCCAAAAAAAACTTATTCCCTATTACTTTATTTCTTCATTAACTTAATATTATTGAATTTTTATTTATAGATAAGAAAATTAATAGTAGGAGTAAATTAAAGACCTTGATTTAAAGTAAAATTCTATAAAACATTTCACCAATAATTTATTTTAAAAAAAAGTTTACAAAAAATTACAAACAGTATATTCTTCAAAAATAAAATACTTTGAGATGTCGGATCTGAAATCAAATGGTGAATGGCTCTCTTGATAAAAAATAGACGGTTGGATATTGTTAAAAAGAGGATAAAACTTCTATGTTGTAGGATAACATAAAAAGCTTTCTCACATCTTAAAATATATACATACTATTTTTTTTACCTAAAATAATCTCTCCTACTAAGAGAGAGATTTTATATTGTAATTGGAGAGAGCGATAGGTGCATGCAATATTCTTTTGTCTTTTTTCATCCGGATAAAGGAAAAATTTATAGGCTCTAAACCATCAAACTAGAGCCGACCTAAAAACTTTTTGTATGCAAAAATGTCGTGTGGACATCAAAATGAAAATGCACGAAGATGAGGAAAAAAAAGATTTCAAATTTTTAAAAAAGTGTATCGTGCATAGGCGCAATCACGTGTAAAGGCAACGGTAATTACGTGATTTGACGGGAGATTGAAGAACGAAACGCCTCGAGGATGTCACGCTTTCAATAATTGCATCCCTTCTCTCTCTCTCTACCCTTGTTGAAGAATGCCAAACATTTCACGAGGGTTTTTTAGTTTGTTCAAACTGCTCGAGCCCAATGCAAGGACACGACACGACACAATCTATGCATAAGCGCATGCCAAATACGCAAAAGGACATCGCCACCTTGCCCTTCCAAACTTAGCAAATGACATTGTCAGTTCACATATTTTCATGCTTTTTGTTGAACAATGCTCCCGTCCTCTCTCTTTCCATCTCCACAATATTAGTCTTTTATTTGTGGTTTGCCGTGTCCTTCCGTGTTCAATGGTCATCCATAACCTACGACGACAATTTTCAGTTGTGCCAAAACATTTCTACTCACTCCTACACAAGAGTATAATTTCCATTTAAAACAGGGGGATGGTCTCGCATGGTCCAAGAGGGATGAGCTGGAGTTGGTCCTAATCTTTGGCTTTTTAGTGGCTGCTCTCTGGATTTGAACCCACGCTCTTGCATTGGCCACCCAAATCTTTTACCGTCACACTAAGTGCAAGAGTATAATTTCCATTTCTATCTTGCAAATTTGGTTGGAAGGTAACAACATAACTTTTGATGGGATTTCTCTTCCTACCTATTAAAAGTGTTAAAGATTGTATCTTGCAGGCTCCATGGGATTGGTTTTCTTCTACTGCTAAAGGTCATGGAGGGCATCTTTATTAATTGAAAGCATATTTGTCTACCCTTGCTCTCCGACTTCTAGTCTACACTCTAATTGGAAGGCACCTCTAGTGGGCCCTCTTAAACTTAACTTTGACGGAAGCTCTATTGGCAATTCGGGTCATGTTGGAATTGGTTGCTTGCTTAGAGACCGTGAGGGATCGACCATTTTTCTTATGCAGGACCTCGTGGCAATACCATGGCTAATCACACAGAAATCTCGTCCCTTCTACAAGGATTAGAGATTATCGTTAGTAAAGGCACATCAAGAGCGATTATCATTGAAGGTGACTCCCTCAATATAATCAAATGGAGTAAGTAGAAGCAAATAATTCTTTGGTCTCTTCATGTTTTTTAGTTGAAAATTATTGACCTCTGTTTGACACCTGGTCTTCTTATTTCTTTTTTTCATGTCTACCGTGAGGCCAATGAGGCAGCAGCCCTTGTTAAATCTGGCTTCTCCTCTCCTGGTTTGTTTATTTCTTATGCTTTAATTCCTACTTATAAGAGTCGATGTTGGAGGGTAAAATCTGAATGTTAGAAAGCTAAATTTCAATTTGTTTCTTTTGTAAAGGACCGTTTAATGATTCTCTCAGATGGTTATGAGAATCTCAGTTGAAAAAAAAAAAAAATTTATTTCCTCCCAAGAAGGTCTTGTGAGTGCTGAGTAGACCTACAAGATGAAAGATAACATTCCCAAATTAATACTGGCCATCCAAATTTTATGGAGAAAATCTCAGTGTTAAAAGCACAAATTATTATTATTATTTTTTAAAACAATCATCGTTCGGTGATTCCTAGATGGATCAAAAAAAATCCGGATAAAAAAGGTCCTTAGTAATGCCTTTTTTCCCAAGGGACTGTAGATGCTCCCGGCGGAGCACGTATTCCAACCTTTGCTAAATCTTGCGTACCAGACTAAACGTACGTTTTGCCATTTCTGGAATTATTGACAATTAATGAATTGATTCAGGGTACTTTAGTCATACACCCTGTCTCATTGTACTATATGAGGTGAGTTGATACGGCTAGAGACGAGACATATCGAACCAAGATAAAAAATGACGTAATCTAGCGTCACGGTTCGATTTGGCCGTCCCTTTGCATGCTCTTACTTAGAGAGAGAGAGAGAGAGAGAGAGAAAGAAGTTATGAAATATGAATGATTGAATATTTTTGCCCATCAAAACTCACAAAATCTTCCCTTGCCTTACGCTATCTCCTGTCACGATTTCCGTACATTCGATTCTGACCTCACCTACACACGCGCACCAACTCTTTTATCTCTCCATTAATTGCTTCATAATTTTTGGCATCCACAAGAAAGTACAGATTTTGAGAGATTATAAGAAGTGAATTAATTGCTGCTTCTCGTAAATTCATAATAGATCCACATAACTCTCACGTCTCGTGTCTATTCACAATAAGTCCACAGCTTCTTTTAACTTTTCAAAGGTTCCCAAAGTCAGAGAACTTCCTAACTCTTCAGCAAACATAAAAATCTAAGATTTTTCAACTTTACACGGAGATTATCAAATATAAAAAGCAGGAATTTTTTTTGGTAATTCATCTTGGGAGATAGCGAGAGAGAGTTGAAATAAACGAAGGGTAGATATCAAGTTAAAGTAGATCAGTTCCAAATTGGTAATTATCTTTGGAGATAGCGAGGGAGAGTAGAATAATTGAAAGGTAAATATCAACATAAAGAAGATCAGTTCCATGTATTAGTGGGTCCATGGTTAGGCATAGTTAGGTCCTATTTGGTTCCCTAAAAATGGAACTCCCCACATAAATGCAAATCATGAAATTGATAGTAAAAATAAATATTTTAAAAACTAAGAGAATCGAGGATTTTGAAGTTACTTAAACTTTAATCAGAAGAAGGCGGGGTCCTTCCCAGCATAGGGTTGGGTTTCTCAGTTTCCTTCACAGGTGCTTCCTGACTTCCACAAAGCCCGGAGCTGGATGTGGTACTTATGCGGTTACCACCACAAAGGGTGTCCTTGATATTTCTTCAAAAGCCAGGGTCAATTAGCCCGTCAACGTAAATATTGCATTCTGACCCTTCGACGAGGCGCGATATGAAAATCCCGGCCTACCGCAACTACATTCGCCCACGTGGCACAGCAGGGCGTCGTATGTAGAGGAGGCAGTGATGACATGGAAATCGTCCTTTTGGCTCAGCTTGTGATGACGTAGGACGTGACCATGTGGTCTGCATCCCGCCGTCCTCTTTTCCTACTTTGTTTCTCTCTCTCTCTCTCTCAAAGATAGCTTGGCCAGTGCCTCACCTGCCATCGGTTCGAATCTCCGCCCTTCGTTCGCATCACCGTACGGACGTCGAAATTTGAACATTTAAATACTCGTCATCTTTACAGGGGATCGGCACCAGGGTAAGTGAGGGAATCCTCCTGCTCCGCGAGTCTAGAATGTGCATTTGCTCCCTTGGGTAAAAGTCCACTTAGAATTAGTTTTAGGACCCTAAATTTTGAGAATGTAACCTCTAAACTTCTACAACTTAAAATGATTTTTTTCCAAGGATGTGGTTTGTGTAAGGTTGCAACCTTAACAACCCAATTAAGGCCCGTTTTCAATTTTTATTATAACATTTCGTATAATTTTTTAGGGTTATCTAAAAATTTATTTTTATATCTAATTATAAAATTTTAAACTCAAAAAATTACGTAAATCAAACAGATCTATAAAAATCTTAAAAATAGACGGTCTAGATAATATGTTGCAAGATACACAATTTATCGGACTCAAAATCTTTTCTTTTTTTTATATTCACACGAGATGATATGAATAAGAGGGTTTTCCTACTTTTTTTAAAAAAAAAATTTATAGAATTTTTAGGTGCATCTTTATTTCTATTTTATTAAGGCAACCTTATATAAACTTTTTTCTACTTTTTATATATTTAAAAACATAAGTTTTGAAATTGAATAAAGACCAACGATGTTAGAAAACTCCACTTTATTTTCTTTTAATCCAACAATTATTTATAGTTCCCAAAATTTTAGATAAAAAAAATCTCGATCCCTCAACCGATTCTTCACTTTTCAATTGAAAAAAATGTGAAAGTAGTGGTGATGATTACGTGGTCCTCGATTACACCAAATGACGTGTTTTCATTGTCATCCATGCGTACAAGAAACATCGTTGTCATGGCTTCTCCATCACGTTCCTACGTGAGCCGTCGAGATTTAATTGGTTTAATAATGCCTGCCACTCCCATAATTTTTCGATGTGGGACAATTATTGTTCGTCTTTTCTATTGAATAATAAAACTCTCTTCATTTGCATGAAATTGATGCATATAAGCTATTTCGTTATTTCGTACCAACTTAAAAATAGCTCTAAATTATTGTTTGTCTCATATTGGATCTTTCTTTGAGTCCCACCTTACTACTGTGTTGCAATGTAACCACAATCGGCTCTTACATATCCCATTAACTAAGCTATTTGCATACAAGGGTGAGTGTGGTTTTTATAAGCTATTAGTCAGAAGTGAAGGAATTAATATTAAGATATTACCTAATTGGGAATATAAAAAAATAGTATTACCTCATGGGATATTAAAAAAATAAAAATAAAACTAATGCTACTTTATTGATCATTTTTTTAAAAAAATAGTACTAACTTACGGAATATGTTAAAAGAAAAAAAAATAACACTGGTTCATAACACTTCATAATCTATTTCCAATTTGTTTTATCAATTATCTCACACTGCAAGTATGAATTTATTTATTTATTTTTTTAATTTTATTTAAACATGATATCAAATTTATGTTATTAAATTCTATATTTTATCCATATTAATTATTACACATTAAATTCATTTATTTGTGAGGATCATACTCTGGTTTTCTTTCAATTAAATCAAAAGCTCCAAAACTATTATAGGCTCCTTTTCTTTTTCACTCTAAATTAGAATCAAAGATATCCATTCTATTGCAATAAGTAGTATTTTAAATTTCATTTTGACTATAAAATGAATATAATGGATAACAAACACTCACCCATGAGACAAGCTCTGAGTTCTTATGTATTTTTAACAAAATAATGAAAAAATGTAATGCAATATCACTATTTTTAAAAAAACCTAAAGAAATCGATTTTTTAGAAAAAAATTTAAAAAATTTAAGGCCGAAATTTAGTGATCCGACTGATTCTCTAATCTGAATCGCTAATCTTACGATCCGGTCCAATTTTTTAGATGGACAATCCTGATTACCGTAGTACACGTGCTCGAAAGAGCAAGGGCTTAAGACCACAAAGATTGATGTGGAATATAATGTAGTGGGCTATGGAAGCCTAAGATCATGGTTAATAGTCAATGGCAAGGTCTTAAAAAGTTGAAAGCACTGTTTTATCACTGTTATAATGGTCGTTATGAAGATAATTGTGGTGGCCTTTATCACGGTTATACAAGGGGATTGTCTACAAAGTCATTGTATGCAAAGGTTATTATCAATGTTGTATAAGGGGATGGTCAGCAAAAGAGTATTTACCTTTTTTTTTTACAAGTTATAGTCATTATTGCTTTTTAAATTTCAAAATGGGTAGTTGTAAAAGTATTATTGAATAGACAAAAAGTTCTAAAAAAAATATTTTCGAACTTGCTGACTCAACCCAAGCCTTTCAATTTGACATCTAATGGGTAGGAATGGTTACGACCTCCTTATAATAGTGCCTTTATAAACAATTCCTTATATAATTGCTACCAAAGTCTGGGCATTATTTCAAAAGAAAGGTAGTGAGAAGCATTTTAAAATGTGGATCAGTCGGTTGGATTGTCTACCCACTAATCCATATCATTGATTAAAATCGGTGATCTGTCCAAACTGTACAAAGAGAAAAGAAAATATCAGAAACCTTCAATAGACCTAAAAAGGCGTTTTATGGTTAAACAGTAATGAAATAGATGTGGAAAAAGAAACAAATTGGAGTTTTGCAATGGGATAGGGTTGATTTTTTATACGAGTGTTGGCAAAGTCAGCAAAGTAGTTTCTAGTCAGTCGAGTTACTCGGGCTCGGACCCTTGTCGAGCCCAAGTTGGCCCGAGTTAGGTGTCCAACTTGGGGATATTAAAAAACTCAAAAAAAAGAATAATAAAATCTAAAAAATACGAAATTTATTTGGGATATATTTTTTATGTTCAATCACTTTGGCAAAGGTCGGGAAGAGTTTTGGCGATAGATAGTTTTACATTTTCCCATTTTTTTGGATTATTTTAAAAATACCTCCATCACAAATTGATTTTTTAAAATCTATTTTTTATTATTTTTTAATATCATTTTGAAGTATTTTATTTAATCTTACTTTAAACATATATTTCCTATTTTATAGTAATTTTCTCAGTGAGAAAAATAGTTCTTAGGCTCCGTTAATCTCCTCCATCAAGGGTTATGATTATTATCAAAGAATGAATCGCTGACCATACCATATACGTATTTTATACTATGAAAACTCCCCGATAAAGGGCAAAGATGATATAAGATTCCGAAAGAGAGTGTTTGAGCATTAAGGAACCATCCAATTAATTATCTCTACCTCAAGATGTATGAACATGAAGAAAAAGATATTCTACACTACGAGACTGTTTATCCTTGTTAAATGGAGATGGCTTAGGGTATGTAACAAAGTTCAAGAAATTTTTTTGAACTTTGAGTCTAGTCAATTATCATCCATAATCACCTAATTTGAAATATGATAAATAAGAGTGATTCAAGAATTCCAACCCAAAAAGAGTGATTCCCCATTAATTGGATCCAATCAATTCCCACCAATTTCTAATCCAGATGAGGTGATTATGATCTGGATAGGCATTTTTTTAAACATCAAGTAAGCATGTTATTTTTCTCAGCTCTATCTTTATTTTCAAAAGCTTCAAAAGGGAGTCTCTCTCATATCTCTCCTAAAATCTCTCATCTCCATTGATTTTCTTTCTCCTTATCACTTTTATGTTGAGAATTCATGTACCCGTGCCCCGGAATATTGCAGTTATTGCCTTTTCAAAAATGAAATTTGAATGGAGCTTGTTACGTTCAGGAAAGATGGAGCATAACAAGTTAAGAGTCTTAAGAAACTAACAAACAAACATCAGCTTAAGTTTGTTTTGGATTGATATATGGGAATCTCTCCAAATTCGGAAATCATGTGATTTGAAAAGGTTGGTATGCTGAAATTGTGTGAAGTTAGTTATTGTATAAAGAGTTTAAAAACTCTCTCTCAATGTTAAGACACTGTTTTTAGTTCATGATCTTGCTTGAAAAACAAATGCTGAGAACTTGGTCTTGCTTGAAAAAGAAGCATGCAGAAAGAAAATTCAGTAAAAGGGAGAAAGCCTTCAAATAACGCTTCTGCCCATGAAGGAAACCATATCTACTCTTGTCTGTGGTTTCTAATGAGCATTCTTCTGAAGAGGAGAATGAGTTGTCTAGTTTCTAACGAGCTTTCTTGTAAATAAGAGAATGAGAGCATGAGTTGTATGGTTTCTAATGAGCTTTCTTCTAAAGAAGAGCATGAGAGCATTGATGCCTCTATCGATCTCTCGGGTATAAACGATCATATTTTGATTTGAATTCTCGCGACGCTCCCAATTGAGTCCATTGGCAGGTACAAGTGCGTCTCTAAATTGTGGAAGCAATTCCTCTCCTCGCTCTGCTTTGCTCGAACCCGCTCTCTCTCTATTCCGCTGCCTCCCTCAACCTTTGCCCTCATATCCACAAATTTGGGCTTCTGCTTTCTCTGTACCTCCTCCCTATCGTACGTCAGAACCATTAAAATCGAACTGCAAAGCAAAAGTCCCCTTTGGGTGAGACATTCACATATTATCCAGTCTGCAGTAATGGCATGATGTGCTACCCAGCCTCTTCGAGTTCCCAAATCGTTATTGTTTGCAACCCTGTAACCAATGAATACGTTACCCTCCCAGAGTTCCCTTTCAAACTGTTTATTCTAGGGTTTCATTTCATGCCAACGAACCAGAGTTTCAAGGTGTTGGTGACATTTAAGTGGACTAAGTATGCCATGTTTAGCTCTTGAACCGGATTGTGGAAGAGGCTTGAGCATCTGTACTATGTCAAAAATTGGGGTTGGGGTGATATATTGTGGGTGAATGAGGTGTGTTATGGATGCACTGATAATGTATCGTGGGTGAATGAGGTGTGTTATGGATGCACTGATACAAGACAAGATGAGCCCAATTGGGAATGCATTCCACTTCCTACCGATGTAAGAATGCGATCCTCACTGAAACTGATGCCATTCTCATTGAAATTGAAGTTGAAATTGATGGAGTGGGAAGGCCGCGTATGCATGATAGTCTCTTGTTGCCATGTCGAGATATGGGAGCTGACAAAGGCGAAGAATTGGGAGAAAGTCGTTTATCTGCCTCTTTGCCAACTTCAAATTCATGAGTTCGATGGGTATATAGTACCATATGGTCGGTTACTCTTCATTGTTGAAGCTATCATCTCCGTCGACGTCGACAACCAAAGAGGGGGATTTCTGAGGAAATTCTACTGGACGTACCCTCTTATTTCATATACTTCCGATCTTTTGTACCCTAGACTCTCACCTTTTACTCCAACGTTCTAGCCCTTGTGCAGCTAACTTTAACATACTGCAATTTTATTTTTAGTTCTTCTTTACTTTCTTTTTCTTCTTTTTTTTTTTTTTTTTTGGGCTTTTCCTATGGAAGGATTCCCCATCAGGTATCCTTATAAATTGACAACTCTAAATTGATGTGCAAGCTTCACTGCACATCAATTATGGCAACAGAGATTGCATATTGAATTTTGATAACTAAGTGCTCAACCTCCTAGCCCTTGTAATTATCAAAGCAACAAGTACCTCATTGAAAATATAGATGAAAAATAGAAATCAATAACTAATTCACCAAAAAAAGGCCAAAGAAACGATTATTCTCAAAATCTTCAACTTCCCATGAAGCCCGCCCGACCACAAGGCCCACAATAATTAATGACCTTATGGCCCTTTGTCGACAGCCTAGAACACATGGTCATATTAATGATCTTATGGCCCTTTGTCGACACCCTAGAACACATGGTTGTTGACTTTTGAAATTGGCTGGGCCGGTATGATATTAGAGATATCGAATATCGAATCATCATATTATTTTTTATTTTAAATGTAGTCTAATATTAAAGACATCGGATCAGTATACTTAAAAAAAGTACATAAATATGGAGTGGTCCAATTTTATACTTTAGACCAATGAGCAACATCAAACTAAGAGGGAAGAAAGAACTACCAAAAAGAGGGACCTTAGCTTAAAACTTTTTCAATTAAACTAAAATACAACTTTAGTAAATAATACTACTCCACACGTAATTTTTCCTAAACCATAGTTCAATTGACACCTTTTCTTTTATAAACCTAAAACACTAGATTTTTTAGAGTTACAGTAATTTTTTGAAATTTTTTTGAAGCTGATACTGACTAATTTTGTGATCGTGATCTCCAATCCATCAATCAGACATGCTCTTGGGGTGGCTGATCCGGGTCCAATTTTTTAAACCTCGGTGATGAACATGGGCTTAAAAAACGGTGGTTCGAGTTGGATTCCGCCAAGTTGAATTTGACATAATAGGTACACTGAGTGATTTCCTTCCAAAATATGGTTTGGGTAACTTTCTCTTCTTCTTCTTTTCTTATTTCTTATTCGAAATTCACCTTTTTGAACTCATTTTTTACTCTGCTTTGACATTTTTGAGCTTCTCCTTGTCCCTTTTGACATTTTGAGCCCCTTTTCATATACACAAACAACAAAGGGGGGTTTTATGGCAAGAAGTTTTAATAAAAGAAGTAGCCATTTTGAAGCCCAAACCTCCAATCGGCCATTACGTTCACCATTTTGACTGAAATTTATTCTAAAATAATCATTTTAGATTCCCTCTAAAAGCCAGGTCAGAATCTATTGGATCTAAGCCTCTGAGGAGATGAAGAGTTGAAATTTTAGCCATTTTTTGGAAATTCTAGCTTAGATCTATAGATTTCTCAAGTTTTTCCTAAGATTTCCTTATTAGCACCCTATCCACACATACAAGCAAATCCTTAATGGGTCACAAAACCATTGTAGCATTATTTTTAGACATATATCATGCAATCCCTTTCAAAGAAAAGTATACAACGACACCATTTACCTTTGCTACAAAATAGTCACAATCGATCTTGAACATTGGATGTTAAATTGAGCGGTTATATTTTTTTTATTGACCAAGCTCAAAGTTCAAAAGAAATTTTTTCGAAGTTTTTTTTTGACATACCCAAACTATCATATTTCACATCGGATGGTTATAAGTAATTGTAACCTTCTTGTACCAAAGATAAATAATCTCATTTTATTTAAACCATACATAAAAATATATACAATGAGACCATTTACTTTTGATACAAAATGATCACAATTAATATTGAACATTGGATGTTAAATTGGGTGAATGAATTTATTCAATTGACCAAGCCCAAAGTTCAAAAGAAACTTTCTCGAAATTTGAAACTCTATTTCACATCAAATGGTTATAAGTAATTTTGACCTCTTTGTACTAAAAGTAAACAATGAGACCATTTACCTTTAATACAAAATGGTCACAATTAATCTTGAATATTATTCAATTGGCCAAGCTCAAAGTTCAAAAGAAATTTTCTAAAAGTTTATTATACACCCAAGAGATCCTTAATATGACATGCAGGATTGCAGCATTTTTTTGATATATTTAAAACAAAACAAATATTGAAATCCCCAATTCTTTCAATTGCAATCAAAATCAAAATGACGACCTTATAGAAAGTAAAATAAAAATGAAATCAATAAGTAATTCACCAAGAAAATACCGTTCTCAAAATCTTCAAAATATCCAATCACAACAATATTTAGGCTCCTCCCAATATCAACAATAGCTGTTCAGTAGCCACTTTAGCGTGTAGGTTATTAATTGATTATACAGGTTGTTCATTTATAAGGATTTTCTAATGCGGAGTCCCTCCATAAATATCCATAAAAAATAATGAAATTGAGTCTATTAATGTTAGCCAGTGTTCTAAAACTCCATGGATTCACCCAAGTAATTAAGAACAAGCCAAACTCGGCCGTTAGCACTGTACAATGTACAGATTAGGCCAAGTCAGTATGGATCACTCAAACTCGGACATACTAGGCTGAGTCAGAATAGATCACTCGGACTCATACAGGCTAGGCTAAGTCAGTATGAAAGGGACCCTCATGTGTCCCAACTCTGAGCATTGATTTTGAACCTTGCGTTAGCCTGTCAAGTCAGACCGAAGCAGTTCAGTGCAAGAGTGTTGGGGTAAAAGACGAGAGTTTAGGACTGGACAGATAGGAACTAGTAGAGTGGCTCCAATGGAATTTCCCTAAAAATTTTGCTCTCTTGAGTAGGGCGCTAGGTTTTGCGCTCATAGTTTGAAAGATGCAGAGATTCAAAATGCACCAGAAATCTACATCTCAACTCCTTGTCCTATAAAAATCAGATATCTAAAAAAAAAACAGTAATCAGGACCAATTTCAGTGTGGACTTGAACAAAACTAGGCTACAACTCGTGCAACACGAGAAGTTTGAAACAAGTAAAACTTTTTAATTTGGAACTTCTCGAAAGCATAGTTCAATCAAATAAATACGCATATATGAGAAGACTGAATGCACAAAATTATTCTAATTTGGAGAATTAATGGGAATGTGATTTTTCAATTCCCCTTTGCAGTATTTTCTACCACCAATTTTTCGAAATTTATAAGATCAAAGACTTACACATGTTTGAAGATTGGATCAGAATCATTGGGCTCCAATTCCCAATTTGACTGATCCAAATTGGTAATTCCTTACTCAAATCGACGTACGACCTCAACAAAAAATGTATAAAGAACTATCTACAAAAACACATCAGAAAAAACAAAAATGTATAAAGAATTATCCACAAAAACACATCAGAAAAAATTTTATCTGGCAGTTGTACATCGCTAATCAAATAAATGAATTATTACTAATCATAAAGGCTATTTCTATCATTGGCCAGTTATGCATCGCTAACCATGAATAATCAGTGATATTTTTGTCCTTTCAATCAAACCACTGAAGTTAGCTGAATAACCAAAACGCCGACATTTGTTCAACGTTTCCTAATGTCGAACAGAAAAAGGAAATTTTGTCATTTTTACCATATTGTTTAACACAAACTACTGCCCAACTCTGACATCGCCAAAACCTGAGTTAAATTCGCCAACCCAAACAGTAAATCCAGGAAAAAAATTAAGTTCCTCCAAAAATGCTAACAGATAATAGCAAAAGAACATACCAATTATGAGAAGAAAACCTAGTGCATCAAGTAAGTATACTTATCAGCCTAGAAGGAACCATTTTTAATCCAATTAACAAAAAAGATAACATAAAGCAAAGAAACATCTTCCGGGAGGCACCTAGGCAGCCAGGGGTTCAATGCCATCCAAGTTTAAAAAGGGCAAGAGGTGTCCAGTAATCTTGTTTTAGGTCCAGATTTTGTATAAAAAATATAGTTATGCACACACCCAAATAAAAAAACACCTAAAACACCCCACCCGATAGGTATTTTTCACCTAGCCGAGTTTAGTCCCATGGGGACTGCCTAGGCGGGGTACTAGGAGGATCTCTTGGGCACCCGCCTAGGGTCCTTGGATGGGCAGTGGGGCCAAGCCCGTCTAGTTGGTCTGCCCAGGCCTGGGCAGTGGGGCCAAGCCCGTCTACGTGGCTGCCTATGCACTGGGCAGATCTCTTTTTGAATCAATGTATAGAACTCACCCACCAAGCAAGTGAGTTTACTCACTGATTTGTCTTAAAGCACACCACTTACGCTACGAATGATCTCACATATATACAAAGGAATATCCATTTCCCAAATTCCCACCAGAAAAATGGGTGGAAATGGTAAGAATCAATGTTGTTCTCACTCAAAACTTTGAGAAGGAGAAGCAATAGGAAATGTGTACAATAAGACCAACCTTTGGTACAAGGTCACAAACAGTCGGATAAAAAATCAGGTAGTTGGGGTTGCAGCATTAACTGCACACAAAGTCCAAAATAGAGTTTATTGAAAGTTTTGTCACACTTAAATCTGTCAGATTTCATATCTGATAGCTAAAATTGATTGAGACCTCCTTGTACCAAAAGTAAATGGTTTTATAGTATACAATTCAAAGCCATAGCATAGATACGAGTTGCTCTTAAGTTTCTCTAAACAGGCAAATATGAAACAAATTAACAAAAAAGAACAAGAAGTTTGCCAACTCCAAGTAATCATTTCCCAAGTTTATGCATCACCAAGACTCTCTCGCTCTTCTCCACCCTTTTTCTAGGCATAACCACAGGACAGGAACCCGACAAAAAACATGATATTTTCTCATATAAATATAAAGCAGTCCTCTTATGTGGAACTCTAGCACTCTATAGCAGTCTGGAAACCCAGCTTTTCTTATGCTGCAAAAAAACGAGAGGACAAAAAAACAACCCTTCTGCAACAAGAATCTCATCATAACTACTTGCGAATACAGTAAATTATCAGTTTTTGGAAGAAGCTCACTCACTTTTGCCATTTTGCTGAGAGGCCACATAGTTGCGAATAATTTCCATGGCCAACTGGTGGGCATTCTTGTTCTGTAACTTTGCAAGCTCATCCATCGCTTCATAGGTCTCCCTGTCTGCAAACAATTTCAAGTTGAACCTTGAGGAAGATGGTACTGGGCCTTCCCACTTATCCACAACTTCTTGCAGTTTGGTGAAACCCTGCAAATGATGGATTTTAATATCACTGTGAGTGTCTTAGAACCACCACAAAACTATACCTGCACACATTAGAAGTAGTCTAAGGAATCCTCTATTTTGTGGTTCCCACATCAATTTCCTTTCAGTTTACTATGTTTTGATGTGCATAGGCGCATGAGAGAAAGAGAGATTTTTTTTCTAAGTACAATGTGCTGTGAAATGCAATGATTAATGTGTGTGCGTGTCAGAGAGAGGATCTGAATGTGTGCATTGATTCATAATTAATTGTCAACCTATTATTATATCAGTAAAGATGAAGAAAAGGCATGTTGAAAAGAGAGGGTTTATACACATCAAGAGTCAACATTAAATTAATAAATTTTTAAACAAGATCTCATGTCGATGGAGAGTGACAGTCCATATGTATGAGGTATGTCGTGATATGCTATAATAAGCTCTGCCAGATAATAAGTTTACCATGCGATCTGTGAAGGTGCCAAACGATTCGCCTTGCAAGCGCTTCCTCTTCCATGTGTAGAACAATGGCTCCAAAACCTTCTCTAGGTCCTGAATCTTCACCTTGTTCATGAAAGTCCTTGCCAACGTGGTTTGATTAGGTGTGCCACCAAGCCAGATCTGTTGAAGCCATGAAGCACTTTATGACTTTTAGCACCCAACTCAAATGTTCAAGGAGAAAGGAGAGAGAATATTCTCATTTTCCTTTAATAAGCATTTGACGAATGAACAACAAGTATTACATTTATAGAGAAAAAAGAAAAAGAAAAACATGGACATCATAAAGACCTGATAGCTGTTGGGTCCATCACCAACCAGTCCAAGTTCAGCCATATAAGGTCTAGCACAACCATTGGGGCATCCAGTAACCCTTACTACAACTGATTCATTATACTTGAGGCCAACCTGAAATAGAGAAACTTATTCATGTTCAATTGTGTGGGCACTAAACTCTAAGCATCAAAGACTAATATTTAGGCTCACAAGCATCGTAATGTTTGCCTGTATGCCTGCTTTACCTTCTCGAATACACCTCTTATTCTTTTGAGAATATCCGGCGTTCCACGTTCAGCTTCAGTTATGGCCAGGGGACACAAGGGTAGGGCGGGGCAAGCCATTGCTGTCAGGTTCAGAGGATCCACATATCGTGGTTGCTGATTACATGTATGGTGAGGTATGGGCAATACTTCATGAAAAGAATAAATCTCTCTCTCTCTCTCTCCTCTCTCTCTCTCTCTC
>NW_006497648.1:9761384-9787844 GCF_000471905.2 Amborella trichopoda | reverse complement strand
ATATATATATATATATGGAAAGAGATTTCTTAAGCTAGCTATAATGAATAGTATAAGCTACTAGCTCACAGCCGTTAGATCTTCATCAGGTGGTTCAAAATTCATATCACTATTTTAATTTTAATCTTTTTTCTATAAATCGGATTAAGATGAAATTTTAGGTGTATATACCTAACCCTATTGCGCACCCTATAAAAATATAAAACAATTACTTTCAATAATTTAAAATGACCAAATTACCCCCATCATTTTTCAGGGGTATTTCGATCATTTTATATTTTAGGAATATTGTTTATATATATTTTTATTGTGTGCCCTATTTTTTAGCACACACGTCCAAAATTTTATTACGATCTGATTTCTAGAAAAAAGATTAAAATTTAGATAGTGATATGAAGTTTGAACCACCCGATGAAGATCTGACAGCTGAGAGCAAGTAGCTTATACTATTTCATTATAGCTTGTAGCTTAAGAAATATTTTTTCCATATATATATATATATATATATATACCTCTTTGTCTTAGTTATGGACAACTTAACTAGGCACCTACAAGATGAGGTATTGTGGTACATGTTGTTCGCAGATGACATAATTTTGATCAATGAGACCCGAAACGGCGTCAACACAAAATCAAAACTTTTGAGGGATACTCTGTAATCTAGAGGTTTTAAAATTAGCCGGACTAAGACAAAACGCACTTTCGATATTTTGGGTTGATAATCCAGGAAAATAGAGAGATTGGGGAAGATGTCGCACATAGATTTAGAGCTGGGCAGGTGAAGGGGAGATGTGTAACCGGAATTTTATGTGATCGTCGTATACTAATGAAGCTAAAGGAGGACAAATATGAAAGCAACTTTGCTCTAAGGGGCGGAATGTTAGGCAGTCAAAAAACAATATATCTATAGAATGAGTGTAGTGGAGATGAGGATGTTGAGATGGATGAGTGGCAAGACAAAAAGGTATAGAATTCGAAATGAATACATTCAAAAATTTTTAGGTGTGGTGCTAATAGGTGATAAGATGAGAGAGAGTAGACTTAAGTGGGTTGGCCATGTGTGGCGCAGACCCAGTGAAACACTTGTTAGGAGGTGCAAGTTGATTCAAATAAAAAGCTCAAAATGACAAGGGGTAGGCCCAAAAGGACAAGGTTGAAAGTAGTGAGAAAAGATAAGACGAGTTATGACCTCTCTGAGGGTGTAGCCCTTAACAAAGCAAAATGGCAGACCAAGATTCGCATAATCGATCCCAATTAATTGAGAAAAGGCTTTGATTAATACACACACACACATAAAAGATATACATAAAAGACACATATATATGCAACAATGTGCATTTGGTATGCACATATATGCATATATACACATTAATGATTCATGAACATGTGTCTGAGACCATTTTAGAGCACACATATGTACATATGTATGTTCTAGAGACTGGGTGCCTTGAAACCTGGCCCCAGCTTAGTGCCTACGCATCCAAAACCCCCCTGACCACCTGACCGCTGCCCTACATTTCTAAAACCTTGATTTCAAAGGTAAACAAATAAAGAAATGAACGCACATTAATTTTTTTTCTTTGGTAAAGATACTCATGTGGTGTTGGAAATTGGAATCATTACATAAATTACTATCATTATACGTCAGTTTTAGAGTTCTCTATCAGGTTTACCATGCTAGTTGACATATC
The DNA here is from genome assembly GCF_000471905.2 of Amborella trichopoda. The sequence continues at coordinate 9,786,153 of NW_006497648.1, read as the reverse complement.
ATCACTTAAATAGTTCAAGAGGAGTACAGTGAATTGCTACAGCTCATGCATTGCCTATAATGGCAATATGTTCACAAGTGACGGAGGATGATCATTTATAGTCAGCCACCAGGGAAAATTTTTGTGCATAAGCTGATGTAGTGAATCCCCTCAAACGCATTTGACGACAAGTGCCATCACCAAGGATAATGCATGCTCTACTGATCAAGTAATTACCTCACTAAGTTAACCCATGAATGCTTTAATCATTGCATGCAGATGACAGCCAATCTACAATTGATATCAAAGGTTCGCTTTCCAAAAAGCTATCTTTGAAGCAAACCCATCTTACACTGCATCTTTTTTGCTTTATTTCTTTTCTTTTCTTTTTTTTAGATCGCCAATCTTGGACCATGGTCCATTGTACACTCATAGTTATGTAACTATGGCCCCATGGTGAGTGGTGAATTCAGCATCAAAAATATTCATAGATATTGATGGATGTCATACTCACATTAATGATGCAACAAACATTTTTTTGTTAAATGTTGACTGGGTAAGAATGGAATTATACTGAGTCTTAAAGGTCATTCATCAACCAGTAACCACAGGCAAAAATCCCAATTGGCTTCTATATGAGCCATGACGAAATCAAATCCAATTTGGATTGCCTACATAGATTCGCTGTTATCATGTAACACCGGGAAGCCCAAGGCACGACAATTGAGAAGGAAGATCAAAAAAGAATGCCTCCAAACATTTTTCCATGTAAAGATGTTTCCATACCTTTTCCCATGTGAAGGAGCACCAATGAGAAACTATATGTTCCATGGGCTATCACAAAAGGAAAGGGTAATCAATGAGAGGAGAATAAAGTAACAGGTCAAGAGAATGTTGGTCTTTCATGAAGTTTCTTCTCAGGTAGATAATGCACTTGCTATTTACCTTTTTTCTCCCTATTTTTCCATCCTATTTTTTCAGCCCTTCTTTCCAGTTTATTGGACATTAGCGGATATATAGGATCAATATACCTTTTTAGTGAGCATTTATCCTCTTGCATGAAAGCTTATTATCTGTAACATCGAATCTAGCTATTGAAGTAACTTATATCACATGAAATCATCTGCTTCAGGGGCGGCTGCTCCTTAACATAAAGGAAGAAATATCCACCAATTATGTAATGGAACATTTCCTTGCGGTTCTTTGAAGTAGATTTCATGCATATATATTTTTTTTTTTAAGAGAGAGATAGAGAGTAGGGCGTGCAGCTCAAGTCGTCAGGCATGATTCGAACCCAAGACCTTAACGCCTATAAACCACACGCCACCGTGACAACACTTTAAGCCATCAGATTTCATGCATATATTTACAAATCAAGGGCAATAGTTTGGCCATATATACATTAAAAAAATGCTATACTTTCTTTTAACACATAATATAGATTAGAAGATGGGACAAATTTGATGATTGAAAAAACATTTAAATGCCTCTGCATTCACATCTGAAGACAACCTTGATCAAAGAGCAAAGGAATCTTTAGTCCCAAGAAGCCATCACTAATAAAAATTGACTGAATATGAAACAAATTCTCATATTCGTCCAGAAACCTTCTTAGTACAAGTCTTCCTTGCCAATACACATCCCTAAGACTGGAAGTGTTAAGTTAACTACTAGGCTCTTTCGATGTTACAGAACCGAATTAGAACCACATTCACCATTCCAGCATGTACAGCAAAAACCCAATTGATAAACGGAAGTATATCCAACAAATACCACATAAAACGAAAGGCCCAACACCTCAAATATCAATCTAAATAACTCCTTTTGCTTCTAATGCTAAATATCCCGAAACAAGCACAAAAACTAAAGCGGTAACTAGCTCAAAAATCAAACAAAATACATTACGCCAAACAATAAAGAAAACCCAACAAATGTAGATAATTGCATCAGTAATAAAGATTATGATATCCAGCGTGCAACCAATATTTCAAATACAAAATAGAGGAACCAAAAGGAAAAGACAAGAAAACTTACAGTGGCAACAGCTCGAATTACATTCGAAAAACTTGAAGGATTTGCAGGAAAGACACTGAGACGCCCAATCATTGCAGCTGAACCAGCCTGTCTCAGACCATTAAGGGCCGGAAGTTGAAGCCTGGCCTCCATTAAGCCAGCAGTTGTCGTTGCTCCAACTGAGGCCCCCATGAAAATTGATAGCTTTTTATTTTAGTCGATCTCCACTCCGATGCTTCAGACAACCAGAGAATCTATCAATCAGCTCCTCAGAAACCCAATATCACTCGACGCAAGCTTACATTCAATTGAAAACCTAAAATTCACACCTCAGTGACCAAAATTCCACTCTGTGATGCTAATGGACAAACTCTCGTATCACCACAAAGCTCCACTGTAAAGCTCACAAAAACCCTACTACCAGTACAAAGCTTCACTTTCGAGCTAAATAGACTAATAAAGCCCTAGTATCAGCAAAAAAAATCTAATGAAGCCCCAAATCAGCGACCAGGATAGAGAATCTGCAGTCACTGTAAAGCATTTACAGAAGCGGTAACCCTAGAAACAAAAAGGTTACCCCTCAGTCTTTTATACCGAAGCACAGGGGAAGTCGCCGGAATTCTGCCACGACACGTTTTCGGCAGGTGGGTTCATTGAATCTGGATGGTTTCCGGTCGGTCTCCGGTCGCCTGAAGGCCGTCTAAAAGCTAAACGTGCAGCCGCCATCATAGTGAACCTTTAAATAGTCAGAGAAACAGCACCAAATGCCCTAGAAATTGTAGTAAAGTACGCAGCCACAACGAAATGAAATCTTTGTGGAGCGAATAAAGAAAAGCTAAAAAACATCCCATAATAGAGTAGAGAATGACAAAGTTGCCCCTGACTTTTCATTGGAGTGAGGGGTGACATTTCCAATCGAGGGATGAAATTTCGGAAACCAAATTTCCAACAGGTTTGTGTGAGCCAGTTTTGTTTGGGATTGTAAGTTTCGGTGCCAGAAGTTCAAATTTTTAGGGTGTTGTGGTTAGGGTGGCAATGGATGGGACCCGTCGGGTATATCCGATATGGGTCCAACATTTGTACCCAAGGGGTCGGATCTAGGTCCAAAGCTTGGACCCGAATACTATTCGGGTTCGTTCGGGTCCGGGTCGGTTCAACCCAACTCGTACCCACAAGTTGTTGCAAATAAAATACTTGAAGCCTAATGAAAGTGCGAGTTTAATTCCAATCATATAATACATCTAAATAATCAAATTTTAAGATTGGGTGTGGTTTCTATGAGGTTGTACCTTTAAACAATCCAATTAAGATGTACCTCCAAAATTTATCATAACATGTAATTTTGGTGTAAATAATTCTTAGGATTATCTGAAAATCTATTTTTATGTCTAATTATAGAATTTTAAACTCCAAAAATAGTTAAAATCAAATAGATCGATGAATGTATGAAAATCTTGAAAATAGACAATTTAGATAATATATGAAAATCTTGAAAATATACAATTTAGATAATATATAAAAATATTGAAAATAGACAATTTATATATCTTGATGTCGAGATGATCAATTATAATGTTTTCAACATTTAAACAACATTTTTTGATGGATTTTTGAGGTGCATCTGTAATTCTACATTTTAAAGTTGCAACTTTATATAAACTTTTTCCTTTAAGATTTCATTATCAATCCCATGCAAACTAACTACTAATCGAGATTAAACTAACTATACACACACATCGAGATTGTCAGTGATATTTTCAAATCTAAAGGCATTTAACTAAGGGTGCGGTTTGTATAGAGCCGAGGTTCTAAACAATCAAAATAAAGCCCACCTTCAAATAGTATCAAGAAATGTGGTTTTTAATACAATAAATATTTGTGATAACTTTAAAATATATTTTCATGTTTAATTATAAATTTAAAGCTTAAAAAATAATGTAGATCGAGCATATCTATAAAAACTTGGAAGTCTTGAAAATTGACGGTCAAAAAATGTGTTACAAGATGCACTATTTCCAAAAATCCATTTTCTTTCCCCATGTCCATGCATCTTGATGTCGAGATGATGAATTTGAGGATATTTGAGCATCAAAACAACATCTTCTAGTAAAAATTTTGAGATAGGCTCTATTTTAATCGTTTAGAGCGTCGGCTCTATATAAACTTCTTCCTTAACTAAATGCGATTTTAAGATTTTATCCCATTATTTGTAAATTTTTTTAGGGCATTATATAGGATATAAGACCACTAACTCATTCATACCACATTATATCTTAAAATATGCGACTTCTATAACGCCCGAGCTTTATAAAAATAAAGAAAAGCGTTAAAAAGCACTTTCGGCATTGAAAACCTTCATGATTGCTCAAAAATCCATTTTCAATACTGATTATGAATTTTGATGCTTAGAAAATTATAGAAATCTTGTGAATATATGGAAACTTATTTTTAGAGCAAAATAGCTGGTCTATGTAATATTTTACATTATACCCTATTATTAGGGTTTGATTTTTTTTTTTTTTCTCACAACTACCATGGTCCAGGTAAAACGATGGATGTGAAGGTTTACCAACACAAGTGAGTTTTGAGGGGGGGCATCACTTTTTTTGATACGGTCGTAGCCCTATGGAAGCATCTTCCTATCTAGTCTAGTTCCCATAAAGCGGTCAACCTCGAACGGTCACTGTAGTAAACCTCCAAACTCCATCAAAAAATGCAGCATCAGTGCTATAAACTTTTACGATAGCACAAAAATCTATTTCTATCTGATTATAAAATTTAAAGTTTTAAAAATTGCTTCAAATCAAACGTATCTATAAATATTTAAAACTTATTAAAAAATAAACCATCATAATATCTTATATAGTACATTAATTTTAAGACTTAGAAAACTTTTTTATTCAATCTCCCTGTGAGAACCAAACAGTCGATTAGAGAATCCACCAGCACGAGTCGGATAGGCTTTTGAAGTGCACCTGACTTACTTTTACAACATGTTGTGTGGTTAATGCCTAACAAAAAAAACTTTTCAGTATTAAATTTATTCCAATTCATAGCATGTAAAACCAGAGTTTCAAAACCCAGATCAAAAGGCCGGGTAGGTCCAACTTGGCCCCTAGTTGGACCGATTTCGATCGCTTATCTAGACATAAAAAATAGCCACAAAAAAATGTAAATATAAAACAAAATTATATAAGATTGATATTTTAAAATTAAAATTCAGAAGCATCTCAAAAATCCTTAAAAAAAAATCGTTTTGGTATTGGAAAAACACCTAATTGATCATCTCGACCTCAAGAAGTATGGATATATAGAGAAAAGAAAGATTTTAAGTACCAAAATTACTTCATCTTGCAACATATTTCTTGTTAACTATCTATTTTAAAGACTTTAAAATATTTATATATTTTCTTCATTTGAACTACTTTTTTAGTTTAAAATTTTAATTAGAGGTGAAAATAATTAAAATTTCAAACTCATTCAAACCACACCTTTTACATAATATTTAAAAATTTAAAAATTAAAATTAATAATAATTAAAAGAATAATGATTCTATGAGACTCTCCCACAACTATGTATGTAGGACCCTAAAAAATAGACAAAATAATATTAAGAAAGTAAAATCTCCAAATTCATTCATGAAATAAATCTTAATTTTCATCCAAACCAGACATATAATAGAGAATTTTGATCATAAGATGCAGAGAGAGAGCGAGAGATCCATGGAATGAGTAGATAGAAAACCCAAGTGGTAGAAAATATTTTTACATAAACCCTAAATCTCGATTCTTGAATGAGGTAAAGGGCTGGAATCGATGGTAGGATGCCTTGGGGTTCAAATCTACTTCTAAATGGCAGATCTATGAGGCTAATGAGACCTACGAGGGTTGTTCCCCTTTGGCTCTCGGGCTTGAGAGAGAGAGAGAGTCGTTTTGAAGGGAAAGGGCGAGAGACAGAGTAAAAACACTTTCCAACAAGGGAAAATATCCTATTATTCTTTATTTTTAACTTCTATATCTCATCAGACCCAAAAATTTAAAATATTACTAGTAAGAAAAAAGACTTCATCTTTTCTATCTTCCAACCCCCTAAACCCTTTTGACCATGTATTATTGACTTCAACAACTTATGAAATAACTATATCTATCTCTCTCTCATATCATTCTCTCTCAAAACTCCATCTCTCTCTCCAAACTCCATCTATCTCCCTAAAACTCAAACTCTATCTTTTTATCTCTCTAAAACTCCTCCTCTCTAACTCCATCTCTCTCTCTAAAACTCCATCTCTCTCACACACATAAGAAGATGTGCTCGTATTCGAGCTCAAGCTAAACCCTTTGGTTGGCAAACTCACCGAGAAGTGAAGAGAGAGACATGAAGTTTTAAAGAGAGAGATGGAGTTTAAATAAGGTGTCATTTTAGTATTTGTTTAGGTACAAAATTTGTGGTCAAAAGGGTCCAGGAGGTTGTAAGATATAAAAAATGGAGTTTGCTTATAAGTAATGTTTTTAATTCTTGAATCTCATGAGAAATGGAAGTTAAAAATATAAAATAAGGAGATATTTTCCCTTTCAAGTACACAAAGTGTGTGTAGATAGAGATGGGTATTTTCTACGTAAAGTGCATTGAAAGGGGTATTCAACGTAGGGAGAGTATATTTGTCTATAGCAAAAAAGGAAAATATTATTACAAGACTTTTTTTTTTCTTTTATTTTGATGAGACTATAAAAAAAGGGAAATGACACTGCTGACCCTCTTACACCCATGTGTATAGTATCCAAATATTACCATTAAATTTGACATAAATTTTTTAAAAACATCAAGTTCCACGTATGGTAACTTTTTTAGAAATCTATGCTACATTAAATGATCCTCCATAATCATACATATGGACTTGAAAAGGTCTCACATAATCATTACACTAATTAAAATGGATGGAGCCAGTGACTCCAACTATCCAAATCAATCAATTCCTATAAAAGTTGCCAAATTGTTTGACAGCATGCAAGCCCATCGAAATGAAACATATTTCCAATTTCTACTTGAAATCAAGTCAGTTTCACCGATACTCCCATTTAGATCGTTGATTCGTTCTCCAGATCGGCGATTTATAAAATATCACTAGAACGGCTAGCTCGAACTAGTGTAACATCATTTTATCCCAACCAACAATGAACTGACCATTCCTCTCTCCACACTTTTAGCCAGTGAATTTCCGGATTTTTCCGTGGAGAAAAGGAAAATTAAGTGCACAATTATGTTCATCTTTCAACTTTCCCAAAGTTTTATACGAAAATTGTTTTATGCGGGGTTGGATCGCATTTCTACATTATGCGGTCCAAAAGTATAAAGTATCTATTTTAAAGATGGATGAAAATAGACGGGTCCAAAAGTATATATTTTAAAGATGAATGAAAATAGATGGGCCATTTAAAAACAACGGTAATTAACGGTTCATATATTTTCTTAATATAATTATTATTAAGGTTTTTCAATTTTTTCTTTTTTTATGATCTTTAACTCTAAAAATTAAGATAAAATTATATTTTAATATGTATTTATTACCAAGCCCGCATTTCTACATTATGCGGGCTGGCCGCATAGAAACCGCGTCCAAGTTTATATCCGCAAAAAATTGTCATATAGTTTGCGGTGTGCACCAAGTGGCAGCCGCATCCGCACTCCTGACCTGTGTTTGCCACGCGTACGATACGTGGTCACGGCAACGAAAAATCATACTCCCGTTTTCTGTTCTACATCAGAGAAGAGAGAGAGAGAGAGAGAGAGGAGAGAGAAACACCAAGAGAGTGAAGCAACGGAAGAGAGAGAAGAAAGGAGAGAGGAAACCCGACTGGCGTCGTTAACCTACAGGACCATCTTGGTAATGAAATATATCACTCTGCTCCGGTCTACCACGATCCCAAAGGCACAAACCAGAGCCCTTGCACGTTTATTTCCAGCCATCGCCGCCGAATGTACCCCGTTGACGCCGCCAGTTTCCGCCCTGAGCCACCACCGTCCCACCCCCTAAAACCAGACGCACCACCACCAAACCCACCCAACCCAGAGGCTCCAACCGGTCCACCACTACCTGAACAACCACCTTCACTTACCCCACAAGAAATCCCCCCTCCTGCCCCGAACCTCATGCCGGCAGTTCCAACTGAGCTTCCAAACGTGCCTTCGCCACAGGAGATCCCCCCATTGGTCGACCCTGGCACCGCCGCTGAGCATTTTTTGCCTTTGCTGCTGCCTTTTGAGTTTGGAAATTACATGCCGGATTGGTCTCCTGGAGGGGTGCCGATTCCTCCTGGACCAGACCTCCCAGACCTCCCGCAGCCACCAATTCCTTCCCCGCCAGTCCCTGATGTTCCGCCACAGGGACCGCCTGACAATCTTCGGCCTCCGCCGCGGAAGGGACCACCGGATGTGTGGCCGCCGCCAGATGTTCCGCCAAGGCCCCCGGATGTTCTGCTGATGGGTTATTTTATTCAGCCCTTTGGGGTTGGATTGCGGGTTTACCTGGGATGAAAGATTCATGGTAAAAAGGTCATATGGAACTCAAGTGTTTATGTCAATAGTTTATGTTTGATTCTGCCAAATGTTGGACCTTGTAGAATTTAAACCCGTATCTTTTTGTGATAGTGGCCCTCGGGACTATAATACGACCAAGGTTTTACGGCAAAATAATAAACCCTCAGCCTAAAACTTCGTACATTACAAATAACCCTCAAGGCGATATTTCTTTATGCAACTTACCCCAATGTAAGTTTTTATGTAATTTACCCCGACTTAAGTGATTCTCTAAACCACCTTATTCGCTTAATCAAACATATGGGTATGAGCACAAGAAGACGAGAGAGAGTTCCTTATTTTCGTATAAGCTGAGGACTTTGATTAGGTGTATCCTGAGGTGAGGTGAGGCTCGAATAGATGGTGCAAAGAGCATACTTTTCCATACTTGCTGCAAATTGCAGGACTGAGTTTCAGAGGCAACATTTGGGCCTTTCTTATCAGACCCCATATTGCGACTTTCTTAAATCCTGTCTTCCTTTTGGGGGGTTTTGGTGTTGGCGATGGAGTGGAAGAATGGTTTTTAGAATGGAGAAGGGAGGAGAAAAAGCGGGAAGAAACTGAAACAGATAATAGAGAGAAGGAATAGAGAGAGAGAGAGAGGAGGAAGGAATACTCGTTGAGAAGGGAGAGAATAAATAGTTTAGACGGTAGAGAAAATTAAAATATGTCCTCATCCTGTGTCTGATGTGTCCATTGTTGGACCGGGCTCAAAGGTGAGGGGTGGTGGTCGTAATTTTTAGTAAGCGGGAGCTTATTTAGTAATTGACCCTTCCCAATGGTGGTACAAGTGTTACAAGCGATATCAAATCGGATGGCTTGATGAAACGGGAGCTTATTTAGTAATTGTTCCCGACAGTGGTACAAGTGTCACAAGCGGTAAAAAAATCGGATGGCTTGATGTGTGTCGTAAAGTTTGAGATTTTTTTTAAAAAAAATTTTAAGTTTAGACAATAACATACTTTCAACCATTTGATTTGAATTCTGACGGACATTGTTTTTTTTGTATTAAAAGTAAATGGTTTTTTTATATATATATTCATAATAAAAAAGTTTTTTCAATGTTTATAGGCGAAAATGAACAGTGATTTCGTTTATGTTCTTCATTATTTAGAGTTCATCGTACAGTCATGATTATTCGATAGTGTTTCAATTTTTATTTTTTTTATAAATCAAAATGATCTGAAATGTAGAGCGTGTGTATATATTAGTGAGGCGTATTTAATAAAAATATAAAAAAAAATATTTCGTAAAATATTTAATAAAAAAAATATTTAATAAAAATATAAAAATATAAATTGAGTAAAATATAAATTGAGTAAAATATTTTTATAAATTTTAAGATGTATTTTGATCAATTTATATATTGATCAAAATACCTTGATAAATTTTAAGAGATATTTTGGTTAATTTATATTTTATGAATTATTTTTTTATATATTTTTATGATATTTTTTTATTTTTTATGAACACGCGTTTCAAATTTCAAAGCATTTCAATTTGTAGAAAAAAATAAAAATTGAAACATTATCGGATAACTGTGGTTATTGGATGAACTGTTGACGGTGATGAGTATAAACGAAATCACTGTTTATTTTCGCCTATAGACGTTGCGTGGTGTTTTCTTTCCATAATATATTATCTTTCTTTCCATAATATATTATCTTATACTATTCATTTTCAAAGCCTTCATCCCGAAAGCTCGCAATGAGCAATGGAAATAGATCATTGGAGATTTTTTATGCCCGAATTGTTTTTCAGACAAGATTTTCGAGGCGAGGCTTTTCTTCTTTTCACAATGGCTAGGCATTATAGGGAGTGCATGCTGGGATCATATAATCCTACTCCTACATGAATTTGCTGGGAGACGAACAAATATTTTTTCCGCTTTAGTGGTTATGCCCGATTCTTTTAAATTTATGTCAGTTTTGATGAGAGTCGTGATTAAGCAGCAGAAATTTTGAGGCATGAGGATTGGGTTTGAGCTTCATTGTTTTACGGCAGTAACAATTTCACCGCTACTCCTCTATGAGGCTTCCAATCATGGATCAGTTTGGTCTCCAGGTCCACCACTTCCTTCTGGTATGAATTTAACTTTCTAAATATAAAGCGTGATGAGAGCACTCTTCCTAACTTTTTAAATCCAATAATCACGGCTGACGACTTGAACGTGGATTTTTATTTCCTTTCATACTTATCAATTTATCCTATAATTATCAACATCGGATCGAACTGGTTGGACTCGGGACCAGTGTTTTGGTAGGTCTCATCCAAGTTAATAACAAAAAACCATGGTTTTGACTTTTAAAAATTGGTTCGGCCAACTCTTGCCATCTTAATGACCGGTTTGATCTTGATAGCACTTTACTCCCTTTCTATATTCAACTCAATCATAGTTTTGACATGCTATTGCTTTGTCGATTATTTTTTTGTCGATTATTTTTTTGGACGCCTTGGTGCTTGTAGACAATTTGGACTAAGTCGGAAAAGTGGCTCGGGGCCGGGTTTGGGTCAGGGCGACACAAGTTTGGGCAACCTTTTTTTTCCTTTGGTTTTTCTTTTTTCTTTTCATTTTTTGGGCGTGTCATGGACAAGGCTAGGGCCTCTTCAGCCCCATCTGGGTGGTCGTGCTCAGCCTAACCCCACCTGGATCGGACTAGGTAACCAAGTCCAATCCTATGTTCAATCTTATATTTTCAAAGCAATTTTGCTTTAAATTTTTTATTTTGAATATTATGGGCAAGACGTACATAATTGTTTTATCATAACGAATGCCTATCAATGTTTTGAAAAAAAGGATTGGTGACCTGAATCAACTAATCTAGATTGGCAAATCGGTAGGATCCAAAAGAAAAACTAAAGTATATTACATACTTATATTATAAAATGGGTATTTGATGGTGGATTTTTATTATTTTGTCAAAATATGTAAATTCTAAGAACATATAAAATGGCTCTGGCTCTATGTAAATCTTTTTTTTTTTTTTTGTACTTTTATAATATCATTTGTGCCTATAAATATAGGGGATCTTGCCTACTCATTTTTTGTTTTATTCTTTAATTGAATTTTCTTTACATTATACTTATTTATTTCTATTCATATTCTTATAGAAATGAAGTTGGACAAGTCAAAGGATCAAAGAGTTTTTTTTCTTGATTTTTTATTGTCTTTTTTGTGTGGGACTCCCCAAAGTTTGCGACATTTACTCTGTTAATTTTTTTATTTTTTCTTTTTCCTTTGATTTTTTAAAAATTACAAAAAATCCTAAAAATAAACTTCATATGCAACTTACCCGAACTGAAATTTTTTTTCACTTTTTGCCTCAAAATATACTTTCCTAACAAATATCTCTCAACTAAAAAGAATGTACATTTTTTTAACGAAAATACCTTTTTTTGTACATAAAAATTCAATTTTGGACTGACATTCAGGAAAGCTTACACATAATACCAAAAGCTACATGAGCTGCCATATCGCCATGTACCAATTGCGGGACCCAACTTAAAAAAAGTTTTGGACTGCCTTCATTATCTGCCGGACTGCATATAGATGTGCTATATCACAAATATAGAATTTCCGGACTGCACGTATAAAAGTGCTAGACGACCATATAAATCTTCCAGCATGTTTGCTAGACGACCATATAAATCTTCCAGCATGTTTGTCCTGAAAAAAAGTGTGGACCGTCATAGGGATCTGCTGGACCGTCTTTTGTCCATAAAAAAAGTGGTGGACTTCAATGTATATTTTCTAGACCGCATGGTTATCCATAAATAATAGTGCCGCACTGCCACATAGATCTGCCGGGCGACACTTTTTCCTAAAGGAGAGAGAGGTGTCGGTAAAAGTCAATAAATGGTAGTTTGGTCTTTCTTTTATTTTATTTTTGGCTGGGCGGTATTTGCTAAGAATTTAATTGGGAAAAAGCGAAAACTTTGAGCGGGAGTAAGGTGCATAAGAAACGTCTTCTTGGGGTGTTATTGTAAATTTGGCTAAAATCTTCTTTCGTCCTAAAGTAGGTTAAAATCAAGCATACTATATTAGTGTTGTCTTTATCTTTTAGCCGGCTAATAAACACCTCCCCTTTATCTTGAGATGAGTAAGAAAGTCGAAGGTTTCTTAAAAAAAAATTTGTGTCTAATTAACGACACTATGACAACCACCCATTTTAAAGTGTAAAAGAAAAAAATTGGTTGTTCATCATGTAAAAGTTAAACGAAAAAGTTTAGTTAAACCTTCCTGTACTTTCCCTACAACATAGAATAACTATCCTTCCTCTACCATCCAGCTATTCAATTTTGATCAAGAGAGCCACTCACCGTTTGATCTTAGATCCGACGTCTCAAAATATTCTATTTTTAGTTTTTTTTATACAAATTGTATGAATATAAAATTTGGTATGTGCCATCTTCTCATTGGGGTGTACCTATAAACAATATTAAAAATAAAATTTCGATAAAATATGATGACCAAAATACCGTTTGAATTTTTTAAGGGTATTTCGGTTATTTTATAAAAATATTTTTTATTTTTATTTTTATTTTTCGCTAGTGCGAGTTTAATAGAGGATTGGACATCCAAAATTTGGTATCAAAATAGTTTATAGAAAATAAATAAAAAATAAAATAGTATAAAATAGTGTAGAGACATGACATTGTGATTGGGGCAATCTTGGTCCTCTCATCTAGGATAAAGGGAAGTATATAAGTTTTATGCTTTAGGGGAAGTATAGAAAGCTTACATAGGGAAAATTTTGTATGTCCAATCATCTATTAAACTCGTGGTAACAAACAATATAAAAAATATATTTCCAATAAAATAAAATGATCAAAATACCCATAAAAGATTCAATGGGTATTTTGGTCATTTTATTGTATCAAAAATTTATTTTTAATAACTTTTATAAGTGCGCCCCAATGAGAATATAGCACGTATCAAATTTCATATTCATACAATTTATACAAAAAAAACTAAAAATAAAATACTTTGAGACATTTGATCGAATATCAAAGGGTGAGTGGCTCTCTTTATCAAAATTGACAGCTAGAGGGTAGGGAAAGCATAGACTTCTATGCTGTAGGGGAAGTACAAAAACCTTTCCCAAGTTTATATAAGGTTTGCAACCATAAAATGTAAAATTAAAGATGTACTGGAAAAATCCATAAAAAAAAAATTAATATTGAAAAAGCCTCTAATTAATCATCTCGACATCGAGATGTAAGAATATTAAAAAAAAAAAATATTTTGAGTCCCATAAATAGTGCATCTTGCAACACATTATCTACAGCGCCATTTTCAAGATTTTTATATGTTTATAGATCTACTTGATTTTAACTATTTTTGGAGTTTAAAATTTAATAATTAGATATGAAAAATAGATTTTTAGATAATCTTAAGAATTTTTTACTCCAAAATTATATGTTATGATAAAATTTGGAGGTGCGCCTTAATTGGATTGTTTAAGGTTGCAACCTTGTAGAAACCACGCCCAAAGTTAAACGTTCTCTCTATAGGCAATTTAAAAGTTTATATAAGGTTGCAACATTAAAATGTAGAATTACTGATGCACCTCAAAAATACATCGGAAAAGGTTGTTTTAATGTTGAAAGACTCTCTAATTGATCATCTTGACATCGAGATGTATGAGTATATTAAAAAACAAAATTTTAAGTCCCACAAATAGTGCATCTTGGAACACATTATCTAGGTGGTCCATTTTCAAGATTTTCATATGTTTATAGATTTATTTGATTTTAATCATTTTTGGAGTTTAAAATTTTATTATTAGATATGAAAATGGGTTTTTAGATAATCTTAAGAATTATTTACACAAAAAATACATGTTATGTTAAAATTTGGAGGAGCTTTATTTGGAAGGGTTAAGGTTGCAACTTTATAGAAACGACACCCTATTTAAATATGAGAAAAGTTTATATAGAGCCGAAGATCTAAACAATCAAATTAGAGCTTACTTCAATTTTTTCATTAGAAGATATTGTTTTGATGTCCAAATATCTTCAAATTGATCATCTTGATATTGAACATGAGAAAGAAATGGAATTCAAGTTTTGAAAATAGTGTATTTTGTAATGCATTTTTGGACTTTTAATTTTCAATATTTTCAAGTTTTCATAAATCTGTCGATCAATACTATTTTTTAAGCTCTAAGCTTTATAAATAAAAATAAAAATATATTTTAAGACCATCGCAAAGATTTTCAATGTTTAAACCACATTTCTCGATACTATTTTAATATGGGTGCGGTTTGTATAGAGGCTAGGCTCTAAACAATCAAATTAGAGCATACCTTCAAATGGTGTCGAGAAATGTGGTTTCAATATTGGAAATATTTGTGATAAAAGGGTGCGGTTTGTATAGAAAGTAGGCTCTAAACAATCAAATTAGAGCCTACTTTCAAATAGTATCGAGAATGTGGTTTCAACACCGGAAATCCTGTGTGATAGCCTTAAAATATATTGTCCATCTTTATTTATAAAATTTGAAACTTAAAAAATACTATAGATCGATAGATACATAGAAACTTAAAAAATTTGAAAATTAATGATTGAATACACTATTTTCAAAAACTTGAAATCCATTTTTTTTTTAGACTTCAAATCAACTTTTTCCTTTTTAATTATCCTCGCAATGAAAAAGTGGGAAGGATTGATTCCGGTCTCCAATTACACGTCAAACCAAAAGAATACAACAAATCATAAAAATTGTGGAGGGAAAGAGAGCAACCAGCATAAACGAAGAGAGAGAACCGTTAGACAGATTGCGTATTCATTTGAAAGCCATCTAGGAACATATAAAGCCAGAGAGAGACCATCAAACTCATACTCTGCGAATCCCCTCCTCTCTCTATCTCTTGGTTCCCTGCAATGGCTGTCGATGCAGCTACTCTCTCAGGTCTCAACCACCGCCCTCGTATCCCTCTTCCCCAACAAAAGCGAAACCCCAAAAGCCAGATTCTTTTCCTGCATTTTCCTGGCAAAAAACACTTTATAATTCGAACAGTGAGGGCCGTTCATGGCGATGGACAAAATGGACCTGATCTCGGGACATGGACGAAGGAAGCGGTGGAAATGGATGAGAGTTCAGAGATTAAGAGGAGGAGCGAGCACTTTCAGAGAATGATGGAGGTTCCTTCTGATGAGAGAGATAAGGTTCAGAGGCTTCAGGTCATTGTTAGAGCAGCGGCCACGATTGCGGCTGCTCGAGCGCTAATGGCCGAGAAGCCCCCTTCTCTAAAGCCCCTCTCTGCAATGGTTCCTTCGGATCATAGCTCTTCTGCAACCTCTGGTACAAAACTAGAAGGTACCAATTTTTTCTTTCACTTCCCTCTCTATCTCTTAAGCTTCCTTCTCTCTCTATGGATACGGTGGTTATCAGTGTAGTTCTATTGGTTTTCGGTTAGTGTATTCATTCGTAGTCATTTCAAGTGAAATTCGTTGGAATAATGCCCAGGACTCTCTGTATAATTAAATCCCAATACCATGCAGTCAAAACTCTCTCTCTCACTTTCGTATCAGCGCATTTCAGTTCCAGATAGGCAATTGTCTCTTGTACCATTGCATTTAAGTTCCATATTGGCAATTGCTTCGATTCATAAATCATAATTTCATATTGATATGAAATTGGCTAGAATTAGAACAACTATTGTGATATATGTATTACGTTGTAGATACCCAGTTGGCTCTCTCTCTCTCTGAGATATTGTTTTTATGTGGAGATTCTGGACCTATCGATGATGCATAAATGGATATATTTATTTTCAATTAATCAAAGTCCCCATTTCCTATATTGGGTCTTTATATCCAATTCCAGGTTTGTTTTATTGGATAGATATCATCCTCACAACTTTCATTGGGAGTATATTGACCATACATTCAGCCTGTTGTTAAATACGCATTGGAGCCTATATATCTTATTAAGCTTGAATTTTGAACAATCATTTACCCTTGTGATGCATGACAAACTGTATTTAACAAAAATCAATGTTTTGGAAATCGCCTGGTCCGAGGTACTGGCAGTTGGCCGAGGCGAGTAGACTCTGCCGTGTTATGTACAACCCTAGAAAAGGAAGAGAAGTCAAAAAGGAAAAAAAAAAGAGGTAAACGTAATCTTTAAAAATTGTTAAAACAAGAAAAAAATGAACGAAGTAATAGCAGTCACCAGGAGACTGAAAAGATAAAACAAAATCTATAAAAGACGGATTATTGGAGAACTTGAATATTTTTAAAAAAATTAAAGAAGGGAAAAACTATTCAAGTTCTCAAATCATCTTAAAAACTGTCAAAATCATCTCCCATAACACGCAGAAAAATGAACTTGAAGGCAAGAAAATTAAAATTGAGAGGAATAGAAGGAGGCCAGAAGGAACTGCAAAAAAGAAGTGAAACCGTAACTTAAATTTAATGAGTATTCGCCAAAACAGCCAAATGTAATATGTTTGACGTTGTACATGATACTATGATTTACTCATCTCCAAGAACCATGAATTATCCAAAGGAAAACTGTTTCATGCGTTAGGGAATGCGGTTTAATAGCGGCACCCAACACATCAAACATTCATATTCAAGATGGATTTGAAAAAATGGTCCCCTCTCATAAATGGAAATGAATAGTATTAAATAAAATAAAACAAATATGATTGTAAATTTTGGGATTTTATTTCTTTTCCCAGATTTATGTTCGCCATGGTAGAGATTGTCAGCCCCTAAATTTTGGGGGGGTTTGGTTGCAGCATGTAAATGGACAAGTCAGCAGACTCATCAAAACCTTAGCCTCACCAAAAAAAAAAAGAAACATTATTTGTGTAGTTTCTCATTTCCCTACAGGATTCTTTAACCTTGCATACCAATAATTAGGCCAGTATCAACTAGTATCAGTAACGCATAGAACTGATGAGTGCAATGTGAATTAGTTTTTACCCATAATGATAACTTGTGTTTTCATCCAAAGTCCAGTTTACAACTTCCCAGGTGTTATACTACTTCATTGTCGAGAGGTTCAATACCATGATTTATGTATCTGGAGGTGTCTGTGTGCCTTTGTGTGTGTGTATATGTGTGTCTGCATGGTCCATATTGTCATAGTAACATCAAAGACCACCTGCTTTATCACTGTCCGATCTTTAGGTTAGATGGTGATGCATGGAGGATCGTACCGTGCAATGCAATTGATGATATTGTCGGTTGGGTCCATTCCCATCCATCTCCATTGATTCCATTGATGTCACGGTGATATAGTATTGGAGTCATTATGACCATATGATCAGTTATGCAATGTCATTAATCGGCAAGTTCGCTTTACCAGTTCTAGGTGTGATTCTTACCATCTACATTTGCTAGGAGTGCAGGCCAAAAGAACATTAGCAACCTACCTCTCTCAGAAATCACAACACGGGAAACTCCTGGTCCAGATTTTTGGTCATGGTCTCCTCCTTCAGATAGTGGCCCGTCTGAGAAAGGAATGCAGATACAGAAGGCCAGACAATCAAGCTTAGATCAAAATTCTCAGAAATCCTTGTTAGAGAAGGAAAGATCCACTGATGTGTTGCCAATTCCTTTTGAAAGTAATTTGTCTTTACAGGGAAGCAATCAAATTCCCCTACTTTCACCTCTTCAATCACTAGTGGAGGTTGAAAAGGCAGATGGGTTACATTCTTTAGAGTCCCCTCCTCTAAAATCTGATAATGCGGTTGATGTGGTATTTTCAAGGCATGCAGAAGAGGCTGCAATGGCTCTGGGTAAGGTTGGAGAGGCATCCTCTTTTGGAGTTAATGCAGATGGGTCAAGGTGGTGGAAAGAAACAGGCACAGAGCAAAGACCTGATGGGGTAGTTTGTAGGTGGACACTTACAAGAGGAGTGAGTGCAAATAATGATGTGGAATGGGAAGAGAAGTACTGGGAGGCCTCTGATGAGTTTGACTATAAAGAACTTGGGTCTGAGAAATCAGGTCGAGATGCTGCTGGAAGTGCTTGGCGTGAGTTCTGGAGGGAGTCGATGTGGCAGGTATCCATTGCAATTTATTGTTTATGAAGGATTTATTACTCTTTTTTTTTTGTATGGAAATAGAGTTGCTCTAGTTCAACTGATTAACTTTGATTACAAATCCAATGATAACTATGATGTTCTCCCTTCCTTGTTCATTTGGGTTTTGGTTGCTTTGTATCTGCAAGGGGCATTCAATATATACTTTTTTCATGAGTAACATCTATACCCATTCACTTCTTGCGATTTTATCAGATAACTAAAATATACTCCTCTGGGTGTCTCAAGGTTTGGTGTTGTTGGTACAAGTTAAATTTGTGTCACTTGTTTTGTGTTCTCAATCTGTTTGGGTTGTTGCAGGACCTAAGTAGTGGCCTGGTGAATATGGAGAAAACTGCAGACAAGTGGGGAAAGAATGGGAAGGGTGAAGAGTGGCATGAGAAATGGTGGGAGCACTATGATGCATCAGGAAAGGCTGATAAGTGGGCCCAAAAGTGGTGCCACATCGATCCAACAACACCTCTAGAACCTGGTCATGCTCATGTTTGGCACGAGAGGTACATTTTCCTTTCACCCTATAAGCGTTAAATTTAATTTACAAGAACATGCCTGAGATTCTTGAGTCCGCCTTTGTGCTTCTTATGCTCTGAAAAGCCAAGATTGAATCATCCTTAAACTTTACCTTTCTGTATTTTCCCTTAATTGATTGACACATTCTAAACTTACTTAAGTGACATTGATCCAAATGTGCACTTGATTGGTACGGAAGCCCTCAACATGCTTATCCCAAGTTCTTCAGAAACTAGACAGTTCGTTGTAAAGAGTGACTAACATACAGATAAATTTCTAGAAGTCAGGATTTTTTTGGGAATCTATTTTCTGATAATTCACACTATTTTGGCTGATATTGGTAAATAATTTGAGAACAATTTGATGAGTTCAGAGAGCTAACTTGGAGACTCTGTTTCCAGGGATTCCTGTTGTATTTTCTTACCCAGAAATAAAGAAGACCATGCCTACTGCTTTTCTTTGAAACTTATCGTGAGAATGGATATACAAATTAAATAATACCTTCTGAGATTAATAGCTGGCCAAAGCCTTTTTTTGTTGTTTTCCTGTTTTTAGGTTTCCATTCCTCAAAGCTTCCTGAAATCTATTTTTGACAATTTCAACATAATGCTGGTTCAAACTTTTTTTTAAAGATTACCCAGAGATTGTAAAATTTACCTTCCAGAGTCCCTTGTAATGTCCTTATATTCTAGCATGTTTGCAAATTTTAAATGACCTTTTATCAGGGCTGCCAGAAAATGTCCTGATTTATTTGAAATAAAAAAGCTCTGTATTTTTTGAACTCCAGATTAATAGTAGAGAAATTGTCATGCAACTATGGTTACCAGTATTGACTGATTTACTACCTAAACTGGCATCTCATTACTAAATCCGCGTTGCATCACTGAATAAATCACCTCATTTACACACAATTAAGGGGTTCCTAATTAGTCAAGGCTGCCTTGTTTGGGACTTGGCAAGTTCATTTTTGAGTTCCTATTTCTATTCAATTTTGACAACAATTTAGGGCACCTTCTTTCCATTTGCTTAGAGAAGAATCATGGTTCCAATCTCCAGAGAAGAATCATGGTTCTGAGATCCATCTGTTGGACATGCTTTTCTGATTTTAGACCTGCAATTGCCATGGTCATAGAGAGGGAAAAATAAGCAATTTTTGAAAGAAAGTGACCATACAGATTAAGCAAAAAAAGGAAGCAGTATACTTTAATGAATTATGGAAAACCAGCCAGTGAACATGGTGATGGAT
Organism: Amborella trichopoda; assembly: GCF_000471905.2. Next base: position 9,765,771 of record NW_006497648.1, on the reverse strand, counting down.
AGCTAGTGGAACCCACCTTGCAAGTTGTGCCCTGTTCCTGTGGGTTCCACTATCCTTCCTTTCACCATTTATCATTTTACTGTATGGTAGGGATCACCAGTGGATGATAGTTTTCTGTAGTCCATTGGACTTCTATTGTACTTCCCTTAGACTCTCTCTCTCTCTCTGAATGCCAACAATGACACAGGTGGGGCGAAGAATACGATGGGAAGGGTGGCAGCATGAAATATACTGACAAATGGGCAGAGCGCTCAGACTTTGGGGGTTGGACAAAGTGGGGTGACAAATGGGACGAGTCTTTTGATCCCAATGGCCATGGTGTTAAGCAAGGCGAGACTTGGTGGGAGGGGCTTGGTGGTGAACGTTGGAACCGAACATGGGGTGAGCAACACAATGGCTCGGGCTGGGTTCACAAGTATGGGAAGAGCAGTAGTGGTGAGCACTGGGATACTCATGTTCAGCAAGACACTTGGTATGAGAGGTTCCCTCACTATGGCTTTGATTTGTGTTTTGAGAATTCGAAGGAGTTGAGAAAAGTGACAAAGCCGAAGAGGCATGAGCTATGAAAAGCATCGGAAACTGGAGTGGCCCTAAACTTTTTATGTTCTTCCTTTTTTCTCTCTTCATTTTTCTGTTGGTACTTTGGGATGCACTTTTCTTGCTTGCTTGAAGCTATCTTTTTTCTTTGATGTTTCTTTATTTGTTTTACCTGTCTGTAATTTTTCATGATCTGAATACTTGCGTGTAGCATGTGGCCCATGCGCTTGGCCTGAAGCCTTAGTTTGAACTTTGAAGGGAGCAACATCAATGTTTTGTTTTCAACATTGATTCATGTATGTAGTTTATAAGAATAAATTTTCTATGATGGTTACATTAATTTGAGCAAACAATGACTCTTTTGTTGTTTCCCCCCCTTAAAGTTATTGGAATTTTAAGAATAAATTTTGCAGTATAGTTTGGACAGGGACATAATGCATATCTATTAGTGTATTAAGGAGATGAATACTGTAATGCCAATCTGGTGACAAGTGGCATCGTTGGGGATCGTCCGATGAGATAATGGCTCTCTTTTAAGATGCTAGAATTGACACTAAATAAAAAACAATTGACAAATCTGTGTTTGAGAGAGACTGCAACTCATTTCTATGGATCGCTTATACAGAGGGAACTTCGGAAACATTGTTTTGGTTGATTTGATTATTTGGAGGGGAAAAATTGAATTGAGATGCCTATACCAACTTAAATGGAGGCTATAGAATTGACTAGCATTCGCATATATCAAGAGATGATTAGGAGGTTCCTTGCATTTCACTTCTGCTACCATAGCTGTTGATTCCCTTTTGATTTATTAAGAAGCAAAGAATTGTGCGTGAAAAAGGCTTCAAAATCGGCTGATTCAACCGCAACATGCCTACTAAGTCTACATGAATAAGTGAATACATAGAAACTTGTGGGAAGTAGTTTCAATTAGGTACTGAATCGCAAAAGGCTTCAAAATCGGCTGATTCAACCGCAACATGCCTACTAAGTCTACATGAATAAGTGAATATATAGAAACTTGTGGGAAGTAGTTTCAATTAGGTACTGAATCGCAAAAGGCTTCAAAATTGGCTGATTCAACCGCAACTTGTCTACATGAATAAGTGAATACATAGAAACTTGCGGGAAGTAGTTTCAATTAGGTACTGAATCGCAATGGGACACGTTTGCTGTGTTCGAAGGCTTTCGGTTCTGTCACATGGGAGGAAAATATTAAATGCTTCAACATGAAAATATATATCCGTGATGCGCTTTGGGCTCTACTTCCCGGCCCTTAGAAACTAGGACTGGGCCACCGAATGTAGCCTGAGGGTTCAGCCCTTATTTCTTTATCGTTTTATCTTTAATTTTACTTGGCTTGGTCCGGGCCAAGCCGTGCTTAGGCCGGCCATTGGGGAAACAGGGTCAGGCTAGGGTTAGGGCTGGCCCGGCCTTTTGCCAGCCCTATAATCTGGTGGGAACGCACTCTCCTTTGTGTCTAGGGTTAATGACCATGATCTAATACTCCTTCGGTTGTCTAGAGGAGCACCATCCTATGCTAACGTATGATCATCAAAGTTAAGTTGGTTGTCTAGAGGTGCGAGTTTGAGTTTTTGTGCTGACATACTAACATATGACCATCGTAGTAAAGTAGTAAATATAGGATGGCCTGTTCTACCTCTTACTTAAAATTTGGGAAATTTGTTAAAATACCTACGAGAGATTAAGTATTTAATGGTTTGCCTTTGTACTTTGATGTAAAATACTCATCAAAAGACACATAATCATGAGTTAAAACAGTGACAAATGTTTAAAATGCTAAATAATGCATGTTTCATAGATATTTTTTAAAATTTTCCTTGAAATATTGTATACCTATATCAAGAATCATCCATTCGAATCAACATCGCTAGGGAGACTGGCTCGATTCATTGTTGGAATGGGGAATTGGCTTGTCTCTATTGTTTGTTGGAATGGAGAATTGGTCTGATTTAGGGATTCATATGATTTTATTAAGAATGGGCAATACGTCAATTAGAAGAACATGTGATATAGGTCATGGAATAGGGCCATTCTCACTTAATTTATTTATTTTTAATATTTTAATACTTATTGACGCAGAGAATTATCCGCAATGGATCAAAATAACTTATTTGGAGCGGCTCACTAGAAGCGTAATCCGGGACCCAATTCCGAGTTTACTACACTGGGTCCATCTAAAAGCACTCTCCCCATGTGTTTTTGCAAAGCAATTAAAGTAAGGGCCTGTCTAATTATTAGACATTGGAGCTTCCGGAAACAGCAGCTTCAGATATAAATGCTTATCATGTTTCTTAAAGAGGAAGTGCTGCATTATTTTGGAAAAATGCTTTCCACAATAACAATAAGAAACACTTATTTGGGGAAGAACTTTAACGTGTGGTTCTTGCGGTTATTAGAATAGGCAGATTTGGTAACCTACTTTTCCACCAATAAAACAAGGTATTAATATAAAAAACTATACACATATAAAGTATGAGTAATTTGACCTTTAAGAGGCCCGGAATAAATAATAAAAGGGAAAACATCTCAATATCTTATATTTTTAGGTTTCATTGATTGATAAGTCCAAGGTTTAAAAAGGTTTCTTCTAACCCTTTGGCCATTGTAATCATATTTTTTATACTAAACAAATGTGAGAAAAACGTGTTATTTTTAAACCCAATTCTTTCTCTCTCTTCACTTATATACCCTAACTTCTATTTTTCTCTCTCTTCTTGCATCTCTCTCTTCATGTGTTTCTCTAAATACCTCTCTCTTTTTCTGATAACCTCTCACTTCCATGAAGCCCTTCTCTTTGTAGAAGTTTGGGATGAAAACTTTTAGAAAAAATATGTCTTTTTAGATTTGTTTGGTCTAAAAAACAGGTTTAAATTAGCTAAAGGGGGTTAGAAGAAATAAAATCTACAATTTTTATGCCTCAAGATATCTGTTAAAATTTTGGATCTATTGTGAAACGAAACCTAAAAATAGAAAGTATGAAGATATTTTTCCATAATAAAAATACCTTTGCTTATTTAGCGTTGTAATAAAGAGCACAATGTTGGGTTCCTAATAAGGATGAGGAACAATTAGAGGTATGTACGTCATTTTATACATGCAAGCCATTTTGGTGCCAAATGATAGAAATACCTTTATTTATTCCTCATTGCTAACCTTAAAAGTATGCTTCTTTTTGTAATATTGAATAATGCCTCTTGAGGATTAAATTATTGAGATGTCCTAATTTGGGAAAGGGTTTCAAACCCTTAAATAATAACTTCTTACTATAAAATATACTGAAAAATAAAAAAAAAACATTTTTTTAAAGGAATAATGTTGAAAAACCTTTTGATTGATCATCTCGACATCGAGATGTATAATCATGAAAAATAAAAAGATTTTAAGTCTCAGAAATAGTGTATTTTACAACATATTATCTACACCGTCCATTTTCAAGATTTTCATATGTTTATAGATCTACTTGATTTTAACTATTTTTGAAATTTTAAATTTTATAATGAGATATAAAAATATATTTTAAAATAATCTTAAAAGCATTTTACATCAAAATTATATACCATGATAAAATTTGAAGGCACACCTTACCTCTACAGCTACGGATGTGTCGTATCCCAACTACACCCACGCTTTCCCAAATATTACGACCATTCAATTAATGATGGAAAAGGGCACTTGAACCACTGAAAAATCGGATTTGCTTTATTTATTTGGACACTTTGGTAGGTTTGAGGCCCCAAAAGTTTTTATCTAAGAAAAGATTGACGAGAAATAGATTATTAGAGAGAGAGAGGACAGTAAATAATANAAGAGGAGGAGAGCACATATA
>NW_006497648.1:9741381-9761290 GCF_000471905.2 Amborella trichopoda | reverse complement strand
AAGTAATACCTACGGTAAGGTTTTTTTTTTTTTAAAAGAAATACACAAAAATCATTTTGGCCTTTGATGCTGACTTTTGTACCCCAGTAGTACATTGCTGCAGCGCACCATCACATTTCGAGAGGGCACACACCGCCTTAAAATAACTATTAGACCGAAACTGAGTACTGCATGACCGCCTTTTACATATTACCGTGAGTCCTAGAATCCAATAATATCTAGCGCCAGATCGCTTTTACAACTGTTGGACTGCCTTTGTAACTGTTTTACTATACTTTACACCGTGCTAAAGCTCTACTACTTGACAAAATTTTACACAATACCGTAGCCCTACTATCGGACAACACTTTAAATATTGCTGGAGTCCTATTGTCGGACAGCCCACTATTTTGGAGGGATAGAAGAGAGTGAAGGTAGTTTAGGCATTTTTTTTATTTTTTATTTTGTTGGAGGTATTTGTATAGGAAGTCTATTTTGAAAAAAAAAAAAAAAAAAAAAGCTTGGGGTACGTAAACACGCAACACGTAACGTTATCGTACTCCCAAATACTGATTCTTGTATAGAAGGGGAATCTCCCCTTTGCCCTCCATCTCCTCCGCAACTTTAATGGCTTCTTCTATAATCGCCCCCGGAACTGAGACACTGGCTCTCATGAAACCAAGGCCTTCAAATGGAGCCCTCTCCATGAAAACCCAACTTCCCAATCACCTAAAACTAGGGTTTTTCAAGTCGGATTTGCAGGGAACACTCTTCCTCAAAGTGGGTTCATTGAGTACTCAGAGAATGCCTGTAATTCAGAGTCCCAAGTGCAGTCTCTCTTCCTCTAGGCCAGTTTCACAACCAAGGTTTATCCAGCATAAGAAAGAGGCTTTCTGGTTCTATAGATTTCTTTCCATCGTTTATGACCATGTAATAAACCCTGGCCATTGGACTGAGGATATGAGAGATGAAGCTCTTGAACCAGCTGATTTGAATGATAGGAGAATGACAGTTGTTGATGTTGGTGGTGGAACTGGTTTCACAACTTTAGGGATTGTTAAGCATGTTGATGCTAAGAATGTGACCATATTAGACCAGTCTCCACATCAGTTGGCTAAGGCCAAGCAAAAAGAACCCCTCAAAGATTGCAAGATCATAGAGGGTGATGCTGAGGATCTCCCATTCCCAACTGACTATGCGGATCGATACGTATCGGCTGGAAGGTCTCTCTCTCTATCTATCTATCTATCTATTTATGCAGCTCACATGTTGAAATTATTGGGTTAGGGTCTTGGTTTATCCTCTGGTTTGGTATGTGTTAGTGATTTATGTGCACTAACTATGCTTTCATGCATTTTAACATTTTTGTTCTGAGCAGTTTTTATCTGCAAACCATTTTTATCCTTAATGAATTGGTTTTTAATTCTGCATATCTATGATAGTCCTGCGTTGATTTGAATTTATAGCCCTGTTCTCTCAATGTAAATGCAAAAAACCTTAAAGTATCAATAAGAAAACTAAAAAGAGAGCATTTAGTGTGTCTTCATGCTCGTAGGCCTTAGCTATGTGAGCAGGGGACTTTCTTGCCTTAGTATTATTTGAGCATTTTCAGTTGCTTATTGGTAATCTAAACTAAAGGTTCGCTGGTTTTATCCTTAAATATTTTGGGCTGTATTGATGTAATTTGTTGTAATTGGTGGCCGTATCCCCATAAACTTCACCATACATAGCAGCTTTGTGGCTTAAATCAGCCATGTAAACAAAGAACAGGAAAAAATTATGTTAAAGATAATTTGTTTCCGTCTCCATAGAAATTCTATACTAAAAGGATCAATGTTTCAAAAAGGGTTAGGCGGCCGTGGGGGTCCAGGCTGCCCAGTGCCTAGGCGGGCGCCCAAAACCTGGGCGGCCCAATTGAAAAAAAAGAAGAAGATAGAAGTTGAGAAGAGAATTTTGATAATCAATAAGACCATAATCCATATTTTCATACAATGTTAAAACAATGAAACCATACAAGCATACACTGATAGTCTGATACACTGTAGACTGTACACACAAAAGTTAGATAGTAGAACTAAAAACTAGAAAGTAGAAACTAAAAATAAGAAAAATAAAATATACAGAAATTCAGAAATATACAGCCTAGGACACAATAGTCAAGACTCAATAGTCAACAGTCAACACTCAAGTCTCAACTTAACAGTCAATACTCAATACCAAGAGTCTTCACTCATCGTCATCATCATCATTAGAAGGAATTGGGTTTGCCTCATCATATGCATTAGATTCGAGGCAATCATTGTTAGAGTCATCTCTCTTTTCAATATAACGCTCATCCTCCTCTGTTTCTTCTGAATCTGCATTTTACTCCTCCTCTTTTTACCTCCCTCTTATTAGTATGTGCAGATGAGACCCTAGGAGTTTTGGCTGCTCTACCTTCTATCTTTTTGTGCTTTCTTGATCTCAAATATTGTATAATCTCGTCCCTGGTAGCTTCAGGAACATTTATACACGGGATAATATCTCCCTTAATACCGGCAAGATGTTTTTTAAACCGGTAAGTTCTCCCATTAGTATCATTTCCACAATAATTACATTTAATACGATTTTTGTTATTCGGATTCGGGTTATAACCATACTTCCAACCCAGATCACCACTTCTAAAAGAACTTGGAGAAGATATTTCCATAGAACACGGCTCATTTTCATCATTTTCTGGTTCTTTTAAATTCAGAAATTGTCTAATCTCATCCCGAATAGCTTCATGAACCTTTTTACAAGAAGCAACGTTCCCTTTAATACCAGCAAGGTGTTTCTTGAATCAGTTAATACCTCTATTGGTATCTTTTTCACAAAAATTACACCTTATACAATTTTTATCGTTTGGTTTTGGGTTATAACCATACTTCCAACCGGATCATTTCTTCTAAAAGAAGCAGAAATAGATCTATTTAAATGACAAGGATTTTGTTCCTGTTTTTGTTTTACAGAACTCATATATTGTTTATAGCTTCAAGAACTTTTTTACAAGGGGCAACATCCCCCTGACTACCGACAAGATGTTTTTTAAACAGGTTTATGCCCCATTTTGTATCTTTTTCACAATAATTGCATCTAGTGCAATTTTTGTCATTTGGATTCGGGTTATATCCATATATTCAACCCGGATCTCCACTTCGACTAGATTCTGAAGAAATCTCAAAATAAAGCACGCAATATGAAAAATAAAGTTTTGCACTTACTTTGATTGCTCGAACTCCAAACTCCTACCTCTGATATGTTTTCAGGTGCTAAAATAATAAAAAACACCATCTACTAGGATTATAAAACTCCAAAACTAAATCTAATCTACTTGGGTGATGTTTGGATCTGTTTTTCGTAACTTAGAGAAACACTTCGATCTAATGAAAATCACAAAATTTAGTTTTTTTGAGGTTTCTTTCTCTCTACAATGTGTTTTTGTGGGTTTAGGTTTCAAATGAACACAAAACTCATCCTTAAAAGCTTTTATGTTTAAAAAAACTCAATAGAACAAACAAATAAAAAATAAAAAATAAGAAAATTCTGCCCCTAGGCGGGGAGCAGGCACTGGCCTGTAGGTGCCTAGGGACTGCCGCCTAGGCTTGGGTGATGCGCCCAGGCCTTCTGGACCGCCTAGGCGCTGGGCGGTCTGCTTTTTTGAACAATGAAAAGGATGAAACAAAATTACCATTAAAAAGTGACATAACGAGTCATTTTTGTTGACCATTTTTCAGCATTGAGTACTGGCCAGATCCCCAAAGAGGCATCAAGGAAGCATATAGAGTCTTAAAATTAGGGGGCAAAGCCTGTCTCATAGGTCCTGTACACCCAACATACTGGTTATCACGTTTCTTTGCTGACATGTGGATGCTCTTCCCAAAAGAGGAGGAGTACATTGAGTGGTTTGAAAAGGCAGGCTTTAAAGATGTCCAACTCAAAAGGATTGGTCCAAAGTGGTACAGAGGTGTGCGTAGGTATGGTTTGATCATGGGATGCTCGGTAACTGGCGTGAAAAAAGCTTCAGGTGATTCTCCCTTGCAGGTATGTTACTTGGATTGCCATATGTGTATGCCCATTTCTATGAGTTACTGATTATGTCGATGTTCATGGATATTTTGCTCGAGTATGCCTACCGTTAGATTGATTTCTGTTTTGGAGATGATTATATAGATTTTCATACATCTAACTTCATGAGTATGTTTATTTGTTAATGAAAGTAGGGCTACTTGGGTTTATTGTGGTTTGAGATGATCATTTAGTTTTCCATATATATCATTGTATAATTATTTCTATTTTCCAATGAACATTTACTTTTGTGGGTATGTGCTCGAGTATGTCTGTTGTACCTTGTTCCATGTCACTACCCTATATGAGGTACACTTGTAATTATTTGGTTGTGAAGTATTTCAGGGTATTATTATTTACTCATAGATGTTTTGGAGATGGTATCAAATAGCTGTGATTGAAATCCTTGCAGACTTTGAATGTGTATATATCATTAAGACGAACAATAATCTCAGTTCTAGGTTTGTGCTTTGTGTATGTGGGCTTCCCTTTATGAATATGTATGCATGTGGGTTTAGTTCAGAAACCTTGGGGGATGAGTGTGGCTTTATGATTGTTTCCCAATATCCCACTACCAAATAACCAAGAGGACCTAAGTATGAGAAGGAAGGTCTTGGTATGTGTGTTTGTCCTACACCTGTAGGTGTGCATGATTTATAATGGATTGACAGACCTTCTTTTGAGGTGTGAGTAACTTAAATTATAGTACAAAGCAATCTAGAATTATGTTGTTAAATGTGATTAAATTTTTATGAAATAATAATAAGGGTGCAGTTCATATAGAGCCGAGGCTCTAAATAATCAAAGTAAAGCGCACAGAATCTTTGTGATAGCCTTAAAATATATTTTCATCTTTAACTATAAAATTTAAAGCTTCAAAAATAGTGTAAATCGAGCAGGTCTATGAAAACTCGAAAAATGCGCTACAAGATGCACTATTTCCAAATCCTGAAATCCATTTTTTTTCTCATGTCCATGCATCTTAATGTCGAGATGAACAATTTGAGGATGTTTGGGCATCAAAACAACCTCTTCTAGTGAAAATTTTGAGGTGGGCTCTAATTTGATTGTTTTGAACCTTGGCTCTATAAACTTTTTCCTAATAATAATGAGGCAAATTAAACAGTTTACACTAAAGCTGCATAATTTAGGACTGAGAAAGTCCAAGAACATTTTGTCTTACGAAAAAAGTTTTGTGCTTTCTCGAAACATTAAACCTGGTTTTATGTGGACCAGATGCAAGATAGGCTAAGATGCAATGTTGTGTAAATTAAAAAAATCAATTAATCAACCAGCAGAAGCATGTCGTCTAGATCGTATATTTCTAGTTACTCATGGCTGAGTGAAGTGAGCGTTTGAATGCTTCATCTTATTAATAACTTGCACGTAGTAACCTTATTTTGGGATGGCATTCCTACTTCTAGAACAATGCTTCCAGGATGATTCTGATCGGAAGAATGTCTCCTGTCCCACTTTATTGCCTCATGTACTGCCTGAGATTTCTTGTAACCATCCAAAATACATATTTTCCATAAAAATGCCTAAAAATTTGGGTAGTGGTTATCTGTGTTAAATATGAAAACTGGCATCTAACTTTGGGCTTTTGTTCCTTTTATTAGAAGGGACATGTTTTGGAGCCTAGCACTCGTTTGTAAACTTGCAGTACCATTTATCCACTTGAAAGAAAAAAGTAGTACTTTAGCTAAGTAATCTTCCGACCTCGTTGTTGTCCAGAAATTTAAAGAAAAGGAATATTGCTTAGGCTTATCAGGTTTATCGTTGCCATCTGGTAGACTTTTTATCTGTATATAATATATATCCCATTTCTGACCATATTTGTACCCTATGGGTTGAAATGGGGCATTATATGTTCCTAAACCTTTGGGACCTTTAACATTCACCTTATTTGGGGAGGTGAAGCTGGTGGCAAAGGAAATTTTATGCTCTTTGGATGTGCATTTTGGCTGTGTTCTGGAAATTGTCTAAACCAAAAATGTAAAGGACTTTCTCGTCAGTAAATATGGAACATGCAGAGATAACCATTAGGAGATAGAAAAGGAAAGTTGCATGTGCGTATGTATGGTACCTTACAATTATTGGGATATATAGAAAGTGCCTCTTGCAATCAACCAGAAGGGTTGAAACATAGCTATTTGTCAAGTAATTCTTAGGGTATGCTTAGCCAAGTGTGCAACATGATCTGGGTTTGCAAGCTCTATTGACATTATAGGTCAGTCATTTCAGCATCTGAAGTTGCATGTATGCATTGTGTTATCACATGTTGGTTCAGGAGTGAAAAGAGATCTCCCACTTTGCATTACATGCTTAGTTCTTTAGAAAGGTAGCAATACAGTACATAAGTTCAATTCAGTTCCTTCAATATTATTTATCATTCAGGAAATCCAGTAAATTCCCTATTCATCATGAGAGAGAGATCATTTTATGCATATCGCTTTGAAACTTTTGGATGGGCATCAAACCCCCTATTCGTCAACGAATTGTTCACACACTGTAAATGTCCTAGACTGTTCAGAGTTCAGATGAGCATTTGGAGATGCAGATTAAGTATGAGTGCCCAAGCCATGTTAATCTTTCATTGTCTGCCTTTTAATTCTTGCTTTCATCCTTTAAGTGGCTAAGCAGGTTAGTGTTTTGCATGTTCTTTTGCTTCTTTTTTTTTTTGTCTTTTTAATTTCTTTGATGAAAGAAACTCTTGATTTCATTGTGTGCTGAAAATATGCATGCCCTTGTGAAATTCGTTCACTTAACCGATCAACAAAAAAACAAAAAGTTATATAGTATGCTTTCTCATTCTCGAGGCTTAACGGCTTCTCATTTTCTTTTTTGTTCTAATTCAATACTTGAGGCTTATCAACATTGACATTTTATAACTAGGCCTTGTAGGCCTTGTAAACATCAAGATTGCATCTGAAAATTCTCGTCAATATGTGGCACCATAACTTTATTTGAGTTTTGTGCAGCTTGGTCCGAAGGTTGAAGATGTTAACAAACCTGTCAATTCATTCGTGTTCATATATCGGTTCATCCTTGGGAACATATGTGCTGCGTACTTTGTGCTTGTCCCAATTTACATGTGGATCAAAGATAAGATTGTTCCCCAAGGTCAGCCCATTTGAGAGAGAGAGACGGCATTTCATGCCAAACTATCTTGAGACTCTTTTTCAAGTTCTTGATTTTTTAGCCTTCACGTGGTTTTGACTTTTAAGTATTTTGTAGTTGTTTGTATGATTTTCTAATAATCAGAGTCCGCAAGTTAACACCTTTGGCATATGGCCATATGGTATGCCTGTGTTCTTTTTTTGACCTTTGGCATATAGCCATATACTATGCGTGTGTTCTTTTTTAGCTTTTGCATTTTCTGTTGAGCCCAAAGCTCAGCTGCAGGATGCTAGGTTTCTGCCTTTGCTGCATGCTTCCTTAATGGCTCTCTCTCTCTGTTTGTGTATGTTTTTAGTTTATTACGAAATTCTGAGAGCCAACAGCATTATCGGTCTATAATGATTTTTATCGAACTAAGGTATCCTGGACTTAGTCTCAGCCCATCAAATATGGTAGCTCTCTTTGATGCTGGCAGTGTTGACCATGGATGGCTGGGGAGTGATTCTTCATCGTGTAAGTTCCATCGACAGCCATCGACAGACATGAAGGATCTGCATATATCCAAAGCAAAATAAAAACAGGTCACATTGTATACTTACGCCTTGAATTTTAAAAACTGGCACTCTGGCTCGGAACCAAGGTGATCGATCCAGGTCTAGGACCCCCTGTTTTGCCTCGTTTCCACCGATTCCCAGTTGTTTTCTTATTTTATAGAAAAAAACTGCTGAGAACCGGCCAGTTAGCTTCCGCCGGTTCTTAAGTCAGCTTTGAATTGGTGGGCGACGGGTTCAATTCACAGGTCAGGTTTCTTATTTGCTTCTTGTACTCTAATATTAAGAAAAGGAAAAAGTTTATATAAGGATGCTACCTTATAAGGTAGAACTACGTATGCCCCAAAAAAATCCATCGGAAAAGGTAGTTGAAAAATCATTTGATTGATCATCTCGACATCAAGATGTATGATTATGAAAAATAAAAAGATTTTAAGTATAGAAACATTTCTCTTAATTGGAACTAATTCAAGAAAAAGGAAGTGGGATATGCGGCCATTACGTTGTCTTTCTAAGTTCTTCAAAATCTTACAGTGCGACTTTGAGAACCTTATCCGTAACTATCCATGTGAAATTTCCCAACCATGCTTGTGCAAACCGATTAACTCTCAACTTTCCACCTTGATGGCAATAAACCTTCAAACATTTCCGAGTGAATTACCTTTCATATTGAATATTGAAAAAATGTATGTACCATTTAGTTTTGATACAAAGATGGGACAATCATCAATGACCATTAAATTTGAAATTGGGTGGTTAAAGATGTCATTGTTTAAATATAAAATCCAAAATAAAATTTTTCGATTATTGTGACATTTTTATTTATTGGATTTTATATCCAATAGCTAAAAGTACTTGTGACCTATTTGTATAAAAAATAAATGGACTTTTCTTTTTGTCGCCCTCTTCCTCTCTTATGGAGAAGATCCACGTAACCTCTCTCTGTCTGCGCCTCCACCTTCTAGAGAAATTGGGTTTCATCATTAAAGGCCATTTTCACAATCTGTGCTCCATGGAAATCATACGAGAACTAAAACAGTGATTTCTAGAGAAATTGGGTTTCACCATTAAAGGCCATTTTCACAATCTGTGCTCCATGGAAATCATACGAAGACCAAAACAGTGATTTCTTCTTCTTATCCAAGAGCAGTTGATGAGGTTCATGATCAAGATGGATAAAACCCATCGATTTTCGCACTAATGTTAAGCCAATACGTCAAATTTATTTTCCGTTTCAAGGATTGGGCCCTGAACTTAACCATAAAAATTCATACGAAGTAAATTTTCCTGTGTTTATAGTCCCCCACATGTTGCTTTTTGCGGGTCTCAATTAGCTTGGGGGTTCATATTCTCCACTGTGAAATGTGGACTTTCCTGAGAGAGATCATGTTGATCTTTTAGCAGGTGGAAGCAAAAGAGCGTTAAGGAAATGTATTATGGGAAAGTTTTACTATGTTTCTTCTACAACGTAGAAGTTCTGTCCTCCCTATACCATCCAGTCGTCCAATTTTGATCAAGAGAGCCACTCACTGTTTGATCTTAGATCCGACATCTCAAAATATTTTATTTTTAGTTTGTTTTTATACGAATTGTATGAATATTAAATTTGGTACGTGCTATCTTCTCATTGGAGCACACCTATAAAAATATTAAAAATAATTTTTCAATAAAATATAATGACTAAAATACCTTTTGAAACTTTTAGAGGTATTTTGATCATTTTATTTTATTGAAAATATAGTTTTTATATTTTTTGCTAGTGCGAGTTTAATAGAGGAATGGACGTCCAAAATTTGGTGTCAAAATAGTTTATAGAAAAAAAATTAAAAATAAAATAGTATAGAGACGTGACATTGTGATTAAGGCAATCTTAGCCCTCCATTCAAATGGACGGTTGGATAAGGGAGAGGATAGAACTTCTATGTTGTAGGGAAATCATAGAAAGCTTGCCCATGTATTATTACTAATATAAATCTACTTTGTTGAAATAATGTTATTGTAAAGATCTATCTCAAATTTTGTTTATGTTTATACCATTTATTTTTTATTTTTTTTTGCCAAAATGTTCCACTTCGGACCATTATATATCGGTAAACCAATGTACCGGTAATAAATTTGTTTTGGTCAAAAAATTCGGTGGTAAAATATTAGGGCAAAAGTACAGGTCGCCAAATATTATATAAGTCAAATAATCATGAAAACTTCAGAGTTAGGCTTAAAAAAGAACAATGAACAAATTTTATATGCAAAGGTAAATAGAATTATAATGAAAAAATATCTCCATAAACTTCATTTTCAACTTTTATTTTTCCATTGATCCAAGGTTGCAACATCTATTTTACTACATAGAATTTCACTCTCTTATATCTCCTAATCTCCTAAACATATTTTATTTATTTATTTATTAATTATTTTGACCCAAATAAAATTAAAAAAAATAATTTTTTTTTTAAACCCCTCACTCGCATGATTCCCTTTCTCTCTCTCTTTGTAATGGTGTTCTTGATTTAGAAAAAAAAAAAAATTTCTTTGGGTTATTTTTCCTTTAGTTTATCTATTACTTTGAGATATACAATCGTTTTGCGATAATATATTTTTGAGAAATTATCAGAAATATATCTTAGTTTTTGTCTAAATTAAAAAAAAAAAAAACACCCATACTTTCATTAACTTCTTTCATACACTTTTTTTTTTTTTTTTTCATTTTTGGCTTTTTTCTTTTCTATATCAAAAATAGCCTTCACGGTAGTCGTATTACTGTGAAGGTATGATGCATCATGGCACTTATAGATTCAAACATCACGGTAGTCGTATTACCTGTGATGACTATCACAGGTTATAGATTCAACCATAATATCTTGAGACATCACTGTACTTAAAGTACTGTGATGACTCTCACATGTTTTACGACACTAAAAATGTCGTTATTATATTTGATGATGATTACGGCAAAAAAATTACCGTAATGCTAAAGAGCATTATTACGATATTTTAAGTACCATAATGCTAAAGGGCGTCATGCCCACCAGGCTCAAATTGTCCTTCGGTTTTATACTTTGTCATGAATATTAAGCTTTGAGGATTTGGGGCTTGAATTTTTAATTTTTTGAATTTGCAAAGCCACACTTGCCAAGTTCCAAGTCTATTGCTGAACTTGTTAGGTTTATGTGGCCTTATGAGAGCTTGTATGAGCATTTTATATAGGGGAACATAAACTCAATGGGAATTTTGTTGACCATACTAGGCAAATGTTATTTGCTGATACTCGAACTAGGCTTGACGAGCTAGGCCAACTAAGGTTTGGAAAAACCCAAGATACCTAAACATAGGGATCTACCGAGAAGGGTTTAGTGGGTTATCCTTTGATGAGGTTGGAGTATGCTTAGATGAGAGCCAAGGGACTGTGTGGCCCTTGCGTGTGATGAATAGCCTTTAGAGACAGAGCTAAAACCTCATCATTAATCATCACACAACATGTACATAGATAGCTATTTTGAGATCACCAATGAGGGTGAATCGTGTATGCGAGAGATTACTCCTATGCACCATAGAGTCATGGTTGCATCATGGTCTGGAGGACCATGATTTTTGTCTCTAGTGGAGAACTTGAAATTTATAAACTGGGATTGCGTCCCTTAGTCTATTGGCTGACTTTGGTGGTCCAATCATGAGCCCCTATAGTGGAATGTGAGTCATGGGAACTGCTAGGTCAATTTCAAAAAGCTAAGCGGATCGTGATTCGCAGTTGAAGGTGGGGTGCTCCCATGTATTGATAATTTCCTATATTGGATCCGATTCCTATCAAACTTAATTAATTTTATGTTATATGATTTTCGGAATGTTTATTTGAATTTTTGTGAATCTTCTGATATTTTATTTTTGTCATTTGATTTATAAATTAAAAAAAATTAATTTTTCAATGTTTTAAATAAAATATAATATTTAAAAATTCTAAATATGAAATAAAATATTTTCTAAAAATATATTTGATCTCCATCAAATATGAAGTCCAAAATTTAAAAAGATGTGGATCAGGTGGGGCCCACATGTGGCCACCAAAAAGGGGGACACGCCTAATATTCTTGGGAATAAAGTTTATCGTCTTTGTTGGCTTATCTTTAGGTATATAATAAGGTTGAATATTTGAGATATTTATTATCGAATCAATATTGGTTGATCTAATAATTAAGGATAGGATATATTAAAATATAAGTTTTGCTTATTTGATAGGAATAGATTTAGGAAATGGAGGATAAGGTTCTAGTTCATCTCTTTGAGTCTTGATGGTGGATTAAAGAGATTGATAGCTCAAATCTCTCACCCCACAAGTCTTTTGAGATCGACGGTTGAGATTTGACCCCACGAATTGAGGCAAAATCTATGGTATAAAAAATCTATAAAAGAATGTCTCCCCTCATAAAATGAGATACGTATTTTCTTCTGTCTTTAAGAATTATCTCTTCCTACCAAAAATTTAGCTCTTTCTCAAAGGTTTTGGATTACCAAAAGGAGGCATGCCTCAATTTTTATCTTTCTCCAAGTTATATCATGTTTTGGGGGCACCCATTACCTCTGTTTTTTATGGGTGGCAAAGTGGTCTAGTGGATCTCTCATTCTCTCTTCATATTCATCGTTCTAAAATCAAGCTAAGAGGTTTGATCAAAATTAAGTCAGTGGATTTTTGCCATGTAGGAAAATCAACAAACCGATCATATATCCCGAGTACCATCGGAAAGATGAGACTCTTCGTGAGGTGTATTAAGCCCCATTGAAATAATCTCCGAAAATTTTATTTTTTTAAATATTTACTTCTTTTCCCATAAAACAATAAATTATAGTTTTTTTTCTTGAATAAAGAATTGTATTTGAAGATGTAGCAATTGAGAATCGGTTTTATTTTTATTTTATTTATTTCACGAGTAGTTTGATTATAATTGGACATTGTAAATGATATTACCGATATAAAGATAAATTTGTTTTTAAATATATATACATTGTGCTTTTATCATAAATTCATTTTCAGAACCACCCAAAACAAAAGAATCAATTGAACTTCCGCACCATACAAAAAAAGAAAAACAAATCATCGCGGTCATTGTTTACCAGGAAACCAAAAACTTAGAATGCATGAATGACTCAGGCGTGCGAGAGTACTGCAAACTTTTCATAATAATTGTGAGAAGTGTTTTTTCTTTTTCTTTTTTTCAACATTTTTAGCACCTCCCAACCCTGTTTTTCATTTTTTAGTGCCTAGTTCCATGTGCCACGCGCTGGGTTCATTTCCCTTAATATTCAAAAGTACTAAATGTAAGATAATGGATTGATTCATATGTGCCTAAACCCACGGCTCTAGGCCATAGTCCAAGATGGCGCCCTTCAGCATTAGCATTACGGTACTGTAATCATCATCAAATATAATAAAGGCATTTTAAGTGCAGTAAAACATGTGAGAATATCGCGGAAATTAAAATACTGTGATGCCTCAAAACATTAAATCTATAATTTGTGATAGTCATTTCAACACTTTTAAGTGTTGTGGTGCATCATGCCTTCATAGTAATACAACTATTGACCATTTTGATCAAAAAATGTCAAATATATATATATATATATATATATATAGATGAGATTAATGAAAGTATAGTTTTTTTTTTTCAAGGAATATTTTGGTAGAGTATTTTTTAATATTATATTTAGAGGAATATATGGGCAAAAAATTTTATGGAAGTTTTTATTAAACTAAGATACATAATTTAATCCCAATTTTAATGAGCATATCTCAAAAACAAATTTTCAGAGATATCAAATCAACAAAGAAGATAGATAAAATTATACAGCAAAAGACTTTTTGAAAAGCATTTGTGAAAAGGAAAAAGTTTATAAGAGGTTGTAACTTTAAAATGTAGAACCAAAGATGCACTTAAAAATTCATCGGAAATGGTATTAATGTTGAAAATCCCTCTAATTCATCATCTCAACATCGAGATATAGGAATAGGGAAAAAAAAATAAAAAATTTGAGTCCTAGAAATAGTACATCTTGCAAAACATTATCTTGACCGTCCATTTTAAAGATTTTCATAAGTTCATAGATCTACTTGATTAACTTTATAATTAGATATGAAAATAGATTTTCAGCTAATCGTAATAATTTTTTATAACAAAAATACATGTTATGATAAATGTTGGAGGTGCACCTTAATTGGATTGTTTAAGGTTGCAGCCTCATAGAAACCCTACCCTTTTGAAGAAAGATAAATAAAGGGTTCGTTTGGATCCTAGGGTAAACAAAATATGGTTTTGTATAACCATGTTATCTCGTAAAAAAACTCGTTTGGCAACTTTTTGGATACATAATCATGTTTTCTGTAATGAAGAAAGAGGGCCAAAAGATGGGTATAGAAAACCAAAAAAAAAATTGAGTTATCTAAAACATTGTTTTGTGTAAGCAAGAAAGAAGGAATACAACTTGTGACAATACTAATTTTCACACACCAGAGCTGCCCACATTATTAAATACAATTACTTATGTCAAAAACTTCACACAAACTAGAGAGAAAAAACACCGCAAATTAAGTTTTAGAGAGAGAAAATATTTTAAAATTTTAAAAAGAGAAACTATATTAAATTTTAGAGAGAGAAACTACAAAAAAAAAATTAGAGAGAGAAACTATCACAAATTTTTTAAAGAGAAATTATATCAAATTTCAAGTTTTAGCTGGAGAGAAACCATATCACATTTTACAGTGAGAAATTACATAAAAAAAATTTAGAGAGAGAATCCTTTCAAAAAAATTTAGATAGAGAAATTATATCAAATTATAAAATTTAGATGAATAAAGCCTCTTAAAACTTTAGAGAGAAAATATATCAAATTCCATATAGAGAAACTACCTGGATTTTTTAGAGATAAACTATTTCAAGAATTTTAGAAAGCAGAACCATATCAAATTTGAATTGTTAGATAGAGAAATTATCTTATAATTTTTAAAGAGAGAAAATATCTCAAATTTTAAGTTTTAGATAGAGAAAGTATCTCAAAATTTAAGAGAGAAATTATATCAAATTTTATAGAGAGAAACTACCCAAAATTTGTAGAGAGAGAAACTATCTTAAAATTTTAGAGAGAAACTATCTTAAATTTCAAGTTTTAAAGAGAAAACAAATCTTAAAACTTTAGAGAGAAAAACTATATCATATTTTAAAGAGATAAATTACATGAAATTTTTAAGAGAGAGAAACTATCTCAAATTTCAAGTTTTAGAGACAGAAACTATCTCAAATTTCAAGTTTTCGAGAGAAAGTATTGAAAAATTTTAGATTGTGAAACTATATCAAATTTTAGAGAAAGAAACGACCTAAATTTTTTAGAGAGAGAAATATCTTAAATTTTTTAGTGAGAGAAACCATCTCAAATTTCAATTTTTAAAAAGAGAAAGTATCATAAAATTTTAGAAATGTGAACTATATCAAATTTTAGAGAGAGATCATCCAAAAAAATTTTGGGAGAGAAACTATCTCAAAATGTTTAGTGAGAGAAACTATCCTAAATTTCAAGTTCTAGAGAGAGAGAAAGTACGTTAAAATTTTAGATAGCAAAAATATCTAAATTTTTAGAGAGAGAAACTATCTCAAAATTTTCAAAGGGAATTTATCTCAAATTTTAAGCTTTAGAGAGAGAGAGAGAGTGTGTGTATCTTTAAATTTTAGAGAGATAAACTATATCAAATTTTAGAGAGCGAAACCACCTAAATTTTTTTTACAGAGTAACTATCTTAAAATTTTTAGAGAAACTATATCAAATTTTAAGTTTTAGAGAGAGAAACTACATCAAAATTTAGATATAGAAACAACCTGAAACCTTTTAGAGAGAACTATCTCAAAAAATTTAGAGAGAGAAATTATATCAAATTTCAAATTTAAGAGAGAAAGTATCTTAAAATTTTAGAGAGTAAAACTATATCAAGTTTTAGAGAAATTACTTAAAAAATATTTAGAGAGAGAAACTATCTCAAAATTTTTAGAGAAATTTTCTCAAATTTTAAGTTTTAGAGGGGGAAAGTATTTTAAAGTTTATTTTGAGATAGAAACTATCTCAAAAATTTTAGATAGAGCAATTTTCAACCTCTTGAAATTTCAAATTTTTAGAGAGAGAGAGAGATTATCTCAAAATATTTGGAGAGAAACTATATCACATTTAAAGTTTAAGACAGTTTTCTCTCTAAAAATATTGAGATAGTTTTTCTCTCTTAAAATTTTTAGGTAGTTTTGCTCTCTAAAATTTTGTATAGTTTCTCTCTCTAAACATTTGATAAAAAATTTTATAATAAGAAATTTTTTTTATATGTATTGTTGCATACCAAATATGTGTAACATAATTTTCA
Organism: Amborella trichopoda; assembly: GCF_000471905.2. The sequence continues at coordinate 9,745,171 of NW_006497648.1, read as the reverse complement.
CATGAAAATATTTTGCATGAAAATGTTTCACACCTATCAAACTGTCCTAAATAGTGTAATCCTAAGTTAAGCAAATAGACGACCCAAAGGGATTCTACATAACCTGGGTATTATCTACGAGCTATCCTAACAGTCATTTCTCAATAACCAAGTTTTGACATAACTACGGTTTGCATATCCAAAACATGGTTTTGTTTACCCTAGGATCCAAACGAGCCCTAAACCTTTATATCAAAATGTTATTTCTTGAAAATCTATTGTAAAACTCAAAAGTAGGAAGTTTTTTTTAAAAGCATTTTTGAAAAATGATGAAATGCACCTGCAAAATGCGAATTTTTTAATATCCATGGTAAAAAGTGTTTTTATTATTAGAAAAATCAGACATGTTCTTACTAACTATGCTTCAGACTTCCACAGTAAGTAACAACTTCGGGTTGAAGTTACGAACAATTAATCTTATTATCACTCGTGGTCCGAAGTTCTTTTTAATGAACTCTGGACATTCATTGTCCTAAATTAAGTTTTATCAATAATAACTTCAAATCTATTGCGTCCAAGTTATTTCTACATGTCAAATCTTCAGATCTGGGAAGTCTGAATTGAAACTTCCTCGAGACTTTTTCAGACCTGGAAAGCGTGAATCAAACTTCTTCTTTTTTAAGTAGCTTCAAACCTTAAAAAGCCAAAGGCCCAAACCATGAGCACCTTCGGATCTTGATAATCCAGAGGTAATAATTGTCACATCACTTCAGGCATTATCCCAAGTAGAGACACTTGAGAAGAATTTTTATATTATGGACCTTTAAAGATAAAAATTCGACATCAACGAGATGCAAGCAAGACTACAGAGATTCTTTGGTTTAAAATCAAGAGAAGTTAATGTGAGCTTTTATTGACATCGGTACAAGTGTAAGTTCTTTTCATGTAGTTGGCACAAATACCCCTTTCACTCCCATGCAGCGTTTCAAAAACAGATCCCCCAACCCACACAAGTCCGTATCGATTGCAAAATTGCCGATGCAAATCAGTCCAAATCAACAATCCAAAAGATACTTGCAATGAAAAAAAATTAAAATAGGAACTCGTCTTAGGGAGATTCAAAAAGGTCATGAGACATGAGAATATAAAAAATGAAGGGGGCAACCCGAGCCATTACCTATGCCTTCCCAAAATGATTCGGTTGCAGCCTACTCCCCGCCCATTTCGGCAATTCCCAATCCCAGGTTTTAAAACACTGCTCTTCAGTGGTCGAGCAAAATCTTTTCTTGGTTGGGGAATTTTGACAATGGGGCATGATGAGTTGAGGTTCACTACTTCTGGGCAAAAGCTAAAAAGACAATATTCTGCCAACCTGAAACTACTCGTCTAAAAATACCATGTCAACAGGAATAAATGATCCATGATAAGCAAATGCTAATAACAACCAAGCCCACAAAACTGGGTACGAATAACACACCCGACAAATCTCACTCCATTCCCCCTTTTCTACATATGACTTGATCCTTTCCAAAATGGAGAAGATATCCATTAGAGCGCATACCATACTAGGGGGAATGATACAAATTAATCCTCACACAGCAAGAAACCCACTAGTAAGCTTGGTCCATCTCTACAGTACCAAAACAAACAGAGAGAGAGAAAGATTGAGAGAGACTTCAGAAGGGACACATACGACCATCTCCCTACTAGCAAATTACCAAGTACCCAAATACGAAAGTCACAATTCATAATAAAAACCTAAGCATGAATGAACAACGAAACCTCTACTTAGCATCAGGGCTCCCATCTCCATATGAAACGAGGCCCTTGTTTCCAGAGGGGCTAGGAGACCGCGACCTACTAGGAGAACGATCCTTCCCAAGAGGAGACCTCGATTTCTTAGCATCATCAGATGACCTCGACATTGAAGAAGGGCTCCGGCTCCTTGAAATAGACCTTCCTTTCTCTGAGGAATGCCGAGCAGACGTGCCAGGACCAAGGCGAGAGCGCAGTTTCTCACTCATGGAAGGCCTCTCATCCACTGGGCTTCGGCTTCGACTTCGGCTAAATGCTGGGCTTCGGCTGAGATCCTTGTTTCCACGCGACCGGTAGTTTATTGGGCTCCTAGATATGCTTCGGCTCCGGCTTCTCCTGCTCCTGTATCTGCAATGAGGGATAAGAAGGCTACATATAAGCCCGATCACTTTTTTCCATTTTTTTGAGGTTTTTGATAAATATTATCTTGATCTTCTCAATTTACTGGAAAAGAAAAAGTGCAATGGGCATGGAAAAACTTTTCTCCATTGGGGTCATGACAATCAAATACAACAGATGGTGATGAGAATAGGAACAACCAACCCCCTTCTTGGGAAATCAAATCTCCACTGGATCATGGCTGTCCGATGCAATTGATGGCAATGGCGAGGGTAGGATCCACAATTGGGAGCATGCTCCATTCTCAATCCATCAAGAAAGTCAACTCATGGGTGTGATCCCAATGGACTGCAGTTTCCCTGAACTTTTGCACTTTCTCAAAAAATTAAGGTAGTTTTTCAAATAGCTCGGGAATTTCAGGAAGTTTTACACATGGTTTCACTGCAAATATAGCAATTCGAACACAGTCTCACCGCATGATTTATAATTTTATCAAAATAAATACATCATATGGTGCCCAACACACTATGGTTACTTTAAAAGGTCAATCATTTTTCTTTAGTAGTAACCAAAAGCTATTCTGTATGATGAGACAGGAGAGATATGACCTTGGTGGTGTTCTGCCTCTAGGGGGGCTCCGGTATCGTCTTGGAGGTGACCGATCTGAATAACCACGATAGCCTGAGTATCTGGTCATCACAAGGAGAAAACCAAAATTGTGTTAAAGCTTATCAAGATAACAATATATATCTATATCTATAAATATATATATATATATATATATAGAGAGAGAGAGAGAGAGAGAGAAATACCTCTCCCGATCCCGGTCCAAACCGCTTCTACCCCCATAGCGATAGGACCTCACAGGTGAGCGATCAGGGGAAGGAGTGCGGTACCTTCTTGCATACGAGTAGCGCTGACTAAAGCCACGCCCTCTCCTTATACGTTTAGGTGTACCATCAGGAGAAGGGCTTCTTGACACACTTCGACCATGGTTAGAGAGAGAAGGGGCCTGACCCCTCCTCACAGGGCTCCTCGAATAACTACCACGATTAGCCCTACCAGGAGGCCTTGCAGGGCTCCTGCTAACACTTCGAGGAGGGGGGCTCCTCCTTAGGCTCCTTCTTGGGCTCACGCTGGGGCTCCTGCTTCTGCTTGTGCTTCTCCTAGGGCTCACACTGGGGCTCCTCCTCTTAGGGCTTGGACTTGGGCTCCTCTCAGGGCATGGACTTAGACTCCGGCGCCTCTTGGGGCTTGGGGTGAGACTTCGGCCCATCTTGGGGCTTGCACTTAGACTCCGGCGCCTCTTGGGGCTTGGAGTGAGACTTCGGTCCATCTTGGGGCTTGCACTTATACTACGACCCCTTATAGGGCTTGGGCTTACACTCTGGCGTCTCGTAGGGCTTGGGCTCACGCTACTGCCTCTCTTAGGGCCTGGACTTGCACTCCGGCTAAGGCTCGCACTTCGACTCCTGCTCAGGCTCCTGCTTTTCAACTTCCAGTTAGGACACAATCAAACTTTTTCTTGTTTGGGGAAGAAGAAAAAAAGAGGCGGAGGAAAAGAGGGGGGAACAGGGGTTGGGATGGGTGGGTGCGTGGGTGGGGGGGGGGGGTGGGGGTGGGTGGTGTGTGTGTGTGTGTGTGTGTGTGAGAGAGA
>NW_006497648.1:9707151-9741297 GCF_000471905.2 Amborella trichopoda | reverse complement strand
GGGGGGTGGGTGGTGTGTGTGTGTGTGTGTGTGTGTGAGAGAGAGAGAGAGAGAAGAATAAACAAGAAAATGGGGAGTAGGGAATGAGGACTTCAAACCTGGATTTACCGCGATCTGAATCGGCAAGTCTTCCCAAGGTTTTATCAGATTTAGGCTCTGCCCCGTTCGCATTGGCAGGTATTTCACCATTTTCACGGGAAAATTCACCCTCCTCTTGTGATGCGTTGTCAAGAATGACTTTTACTTCCTCTTTCTTCTGGCGATCCACTTCTGGTTCTTGGTCTAAGACTGGGGAGGACTGCATTCCTACTGCAACGAACCAACACATAAAACTTTTAACATTCACAACAAGTCGACAAGTCGTACAAGCATTTCTCATTTGTGACTACTAGTCATTAAAGTTGAACCAAATTTCATAAAGAACATCACGGCCTTAATCTGTTGCACTACATTATTCATGCTAATTGATTCTGTTTCAAAGACCAGACTAGTCCTCCAATAGTCTTACAAGTCTTACAAGCATTTCTCATCTGTGACTACTAGTCATTAAAGATAAACCAAAATCTCATAAAGAACATCACGTCCTTAATCTGTTGCACTACATTAATCATGCTAATTGCTTCTGTTTCAAAGACCAGACCATGTTCTCCAATAGTCAATTATTCATATAATCCCAGACCATGTTATGAGCTGCTTTGGATCACAGCTTCTTGATATAGATTGGTAAAAACACATTGCAAGAATGAGGTAAATACATATATGGAGTCATTTACCAGGGAGTCGAGGTGATTTCTCAGCAGCCTGCAATGAGTTTTTTGACTTTCGAACTGGTTCTCGAGCCTTCAAACCATCATCAGAGCTACTCTCACTCTCTGAATCACTTGCACTATCAGAACTCCTGCAAACAAGTACAAATAGAGGACTTCACTCGCTAGTAATGATATTTCACCATTTAAAACCTCCATGTCAAAAGCAAAGAGCAGTCAATTATGAGAAAATCGTTCCAAACTGAAAAAAAGAAAAAGATGAAATGAAAGATATAGCCCTTGGCATAAAAAAACTAGAGTCTTGATGTACTAACATAAATCTCACAACACTGCTCAACTGGCAGTAATTAGTTTAACATAAAAATCAATTATATTGAAAGCACCGATTATATTGAATAGAGCAAAAAACCATAACAAAATATACTAAGATAAAGAATTGAAAGTTCATACTTTAAGAACTAATTAATCGTTTCCTCTCAAATTTTGACAGAAGAAAGACGGTTGGTCAAAAAACATGTGTTTAGTTAGTGTAAGAATCATAAGTCGTAACAATCTAAGTCGAGTATATTGGGAGGAAATCAAAATATTTTTTTTGTCCAAACAGGTTGTCAAGTAAAGGGTGCTCTAGAAAGGTGGAGAATATCACAAGAAAATGAAATGAAATTTAAGACTCTTCAAGAATACAGGAGTTCACACATTCAAGATCTTAAGATTACAGCTAAGGACCATGGAGCTGTAAGCATTTTTTAAAATACCTAAGGAGAATACACAAAATTACTCAACCAAAAAAAAAACGGGGGTAACAACTGGTGCTAAGATATATTGACATCAGACCATTTTGACTTGCGCCTTGACCGTCTATCACGCCGTCTTTTCCGTTTCTCCCTGCGCCTGTCCCTCTTTCTTTTCCCACGCCTATGGCGATCCCTTCTTGATGATTTCTTTCTTCTTCTACGCCTGTCTTCACTAGAACTACTTCCGTAAGAATCAGAATCAGTATCAGAGTAAGTATCAGAAGAAGACTCGTCATCCGAGTCAGACGAGCTATCAGAATCCGAGGAATAATGCCTCCTCTTCTTCTTCTTTCTTCGATCCCTATAAGATCTCTTATGCTTCCTCCCCCGCCCTTCATTATCATCTTCAGAGGAGTATTCCCTAACATTTCTTGACTTCTTTGGTTTCTTTTTATCTGCAACAATCGAATCACAAATTCAATGTAAATACATCCACTATTAAAATGATACCACAATTTGCTCACTTCATGTCACAACAAACACCTATGGGTTACCTTTCTCTGTTGTCACCACACCATGAGCTTTGGCTTCAATAAACTCACCACAGTCAACAATTTTCACATTGTGAGTCGGCCTCCCTTGATCTGTACCAACCTGTTCTATTTTCTTTAGAACATCCATTCCTTCCACAAGTTTTCCAAAAACAACATGTTTCCTGCAACATTCATCAACCATCTCCATTGAATGGATGAATGCAATCATGCACTTAGCAGAACCAGAACATTAAATATAAAATTCAAAAAAACTTGAGCGTGACTACTGTCCAAAATTTAGAGACAAGAAGCAAGGAGAGATCACAGCAGAGAATAAGCCTAACAATAAGAGGCAGTACCCATCAAGATGGCCTGTAGACTTAAAGGTGATAAAGAATTGAGAACCATTTGTGTCTGGACCAGCATTTGCCATGGACAAAACACCAGGCCCATCATGATGCAGCTTGAAGTTTTCATCTACAATTGAAGAAAACAATTTAGTGTTTAATGTGAAATAAGGCTCACAATCTGCAAAAAGCCAAAACATAACAAGTGAAAAAAAAAAAGTTCACACACCTACAAACTTCCCACCATATATGCTCTCTCCACCAGTGCCTGTCCATGGATGTAAAGAACTAATCAATTCTCCCAGTACACATACCAAACACAAAACAAGCTCACTAGACATTAAATTTTCATGACACAGCCCAAGACAAAAATGCCACAGACCTAAGGGCACAAGTGCACTACCACAAATACATTTAGAACTTGGATAAATTACAAAAGATATCATTGGTACTCCATTAGAAGCTTAGAACTTTAACTCTGAGGTTGACAAAGAGAAAAGCAACCACTCCACCAGATTATATTTCTTCCAAACTTGAATCAATTCATTTGCACTTATTAAAAAAATCAATTCATTTACAATTCTCCTACAAGAGCCAAGAGCTTCTGACCAGGCACATATTTTACGACAGAAGCTATGGACCACAGTTCAAAATATCTACAAGTGAATTTGGGAATAAACACTTGATTAGACTTCATGACCAGAACTGGGCTAAGCCATGACATAGCTAGTGACTTGGAACCCATGATTGTTGTAAGACATTCTATTTCATCTGAGCCAGCTTACTTGATGAACCCATAATTTTCTTTTTTAGGTGGACAAGCTGGAAACTGAAGTGAGTTTTGGAGACCGAAATAACTTTCTTCTCCCTAGAACACTCTTAAAACCCATAAAGCATTAAAAGGGTTCCATTTTTTACCCCTTTCCTTACAAAACATCTAATGCTAGGTCCATCCAAATAAAACTTCCTTTAAAGAGCCATTTGGGTACCTGGAAATCTATTACATGACTATAGATTACATTTCCACTGTTTGGGTACACTTTAATAGTAAGGAAATGGAAAGAGATTACCCGAGATTTCTCCAAAAAAAAAATGAAACCGATTACGCGGTGAAAGATCTATTACACGCCTTGACAGTTAATCTTTGGGAAATCTTTTGCTCACACCTCTCTGCCCTATTCCGCTTAAAAAAATTCCAACCCGCCATTTTCCCTCTCTCAAACTCGTGAACTTACCAAAGCGACACTTCTCTCTTCACTGGTAAGCCCTATACTCTCTCTGGTAAGCCCTACTCGCTCTCTCCTCTTGAGCCATAATAATTGGCTTGCATACGTGCTCCCTCCCTCTCTCTAAGCCCGCCCCCTCTCTCTCTTGAGCCCTAATAACCGGTTTGCAGCTCCCTCCCTCTCTAAGCCTGCCCCTTTTATCTCTCTTGAGCCCTAATAACTGGTTTGCATAAGGCCCTACTTCTTTAGTCTCCTCCAATGCCTCAAAATCTTCTACTGCAATAACCAAACCTTCTAGTTTACTAATCAAACTTCTTCCCATTTTTTAACTTGTACCATAAAGATTTTGAATTTGGTATCATAAATTTATTGCTTATTTGAAATTATATAAATACATTTAAAAGACTTCTATAAAAAATAAATAAAAATAAGGCTTATCACGATGAAAATATGTTATTCCAATCATATTATTCCAATGACTTATCCTGTTAAAACCAAAGTCTAATCATGTTAGAAGGCATGTGATTCCTTGTAAGTGCCAAAGGTATGCAAAATAAGTAGGAAATGGTGTGATGATGACTTTAGAATGGTACAAGTTATTATTAAAAAATCTTTTTGGAATGGTGATGATGTTATTATTAGAAAATCTTTTTGGAATGGTGTGATGAGGACTTTAATTCCACATTTCAGTGGCATTTCGTGACAAAAAGGAAAGAAATGATAGTTCACGGGCAAGTGCTGGTAAAATGTTGGTAATGCATTTCCCATATTTCTTAGCCAAACAGTAGCAATGTATTTCCCAGGTTGCATCTAAATACTACCCAAACAATAACAATCCATTTGCAGGTAATGTATTACCGCCAGTAACATATTTCACAAACAATAAATTTCCAGGTATCCAAACGGCCCTTAAACGAAGAAACCCAGCTAAAATAGTTAAGCGCACCAGTCATTAAAAAATAGCCAAATTGTGACACAAGTGATTCTGCCTCTGGTATGAGCAACTCCAGGAAGTTGACTGTGATCCAGAGGTTGTTAAGGTTTAGAGACCCAGAGGTTCAATTTTCGTCTTTTCTGAAAGTTAACTGTAACCCAGAGTTTAAGGTTAAGGATTGACTTTTTAGCATTGTGGTGCGAGGGTTATATGGTGTATGAGATTCCACAGGAGTCCAAGCGTGGAGGTTGTTGTTTAATTAGTCAATCTTATAGTTCCCTCAAAGAGGTCTTCATTGCCAAGATGTGGCTTCCTGTAACAGTTTCGTTATATGAAGGGGCCAACCACAAATCATCCTGTCTTTTCATAGACGTATGAGACTATGGCAGGATCATGAGGCAGACAACCCTGTCCAACTGCATTTCTTGTTGTTCCAAGTTTCTAAATGGATTTTGGCACCTCCAAAGCTGTCGAGATCAACTTCAAAACCAATCACTGAGATTAAACAATTAATTCAGCTCCTTACATGAGAAATATCTTTAAAATTAGTCTTCCAATGCTAAGAAGTAAGAACCAAAAGATTTTTCTGGTAGATATTTGCCCACGTTGTTGGGTTCCGATGTGGTTTACTCCCTAATACCATTGGTCTGGGAGGCCCAATACCCCATGGTTTTTGCATGACAAACAGCAAGATCTCGACAGGGGACCAACTTCAGTAACAATGTTTTCCCAAGCATTAGGAGGCAGCCGGGATGATAGCATGATTGTTGAGGGGACCACCTTCAGTAACAATGTTTGCCCAAGCGTTACGAGGCAGCCGGGATGATAGCATTATTCATCTATTAATCCACACCAAGTATGCAGGGACGATTGGATTCACTTTTTTGGACTTGCTTGTTTTCACCTGGGTGATCCCAAACCATGTCTTCCCTCAATGCTTGCTAATCAGGTAGCTCATATTTCAAAAGACAATTCAAATATAAATTGCTCTGCAAGATATTTTGCCTCATTACATTTAGGGGGTTACAGAATTGATGAACTACACAAGAGTAAAGAGCAGATATTCTGAAGCTTTGCTGCCACAGCACCTTTGTCTAGCAATGGCTGTTGGGAAAACAACTCCCGTGTCTTGGTCTTGAATAGTAAGCTCCCATATCAACTCTCATACCAGTTCTCTTTTAGCATCGTTACTAGAACATAATTGACATCTTGAGCCAGTCACCTGTAGGCTCCACTCTATCATTCATAGGCACAGACTGTGAGGGTGATCACGCAGTTAGGCGTGTCTAAAATTAGAAGAGTTACCCTCTGATGCTCCATTCATTTCCATCAGCCATTTAGATGGCTTTGCAGGTTGCTAGAGACCAACCCTGGAGGGGCACAAAAATTCCTAATCCAAGAATTTTTCCACCTAGCCATCATTCCAAAGGAATTTCCTTGTTTTTCCAGGGAAAGAGAAACCCCCCATTTCTTGACTCATATTTTATCCTTCTCATGTGGTACCCTAAGGAATGCAGTTGAAAGTTGAAAATGGCAATAACCATCAGAGTTTCCCGATTTCGAGCTGTACCCAATGTTCCAGGCCACAGTTGCCCATAAGCTGATAGCTTCCACCTCCACCAAGACAATAGGAAGATATTGACCTCCTGAACAGGGCCGCCGTTCTTCTCTTATTGACACCATATCTCCTACTATCACGATTTCTCCAAATAACCTGAGACCTATCACTGGAGACACTTATCAAGTTCGAAAGCATCGCAAAAAATCAAAGACCTAACTCTCATTCTAGTATCCTAAACTACAAGTGAATTATGGTAAGTGCTGCCCTGATAACAACATAGAATGAAAAAATGGATCGGAAAGGCTGAAGGTGGATGGTATTCTATTTTTTTTGAAGTGGGTGGGTGGATGTATTATCACTAAACATTTGCCAAAATCTTGTACTGAGAAAGTCATCAGCCCTAGTGGCATCCCGTAAAACCACAAAAGAATATGCCCATTCTGTCTATCATCTTTAAGTGTGTCTCCCAACATCCAATCGGCGATCCAACAGGACAATGATTTCTCGTTTCACAAAAGGAACCAACAAGTGCTCTAAAAATACATGCATTCCAATTAGTGTCTAGCACGGCATGCACTTTTACTTTGGTACCAAGAGCACTGTCAGACCTACAAAAGGCCATTACATTCAAATTTTCTATGGACCTTAAACTTGCCTTAGCAGATATCGACACCAAAAGGAAACCAAGAAACTAATTCACAAGCAAGTTTCATAAAATAACTCAACTTGTTTTATGTGGTTATTAAATCTTAAAATCGATGATTATTGGCAAAATATATCATCATATGAATGAATAAAAATTAATCATTGTCATAATAGTTCATTTTACCTAAAAGATAATTTAGGAGGTTGACACCTCAAGACCACATCGGATTTGAAAGCCAACATACATGATACATAGATTCACATAAAGAGCACATGTGCCCCCAACACAGACAAACAAATATAAATATCAGTGTTTCAGAAAACGCTAGGCGACCAGCCTGGTGCCCAGCACCCAGGTACCAAGCAGGTGCCCAGAACCTCAAGCGCTCTGCCACCCTCAAGTGAAAAAATGCATATATGTGTTGTTCAAAAGCACATATGTGCAAATATTTTTGTTAATTTTGCAATTTTTGCATTTACAAATATTGTAACTAACTTTTCCATGCAAATGTATATGCATGAATGTTGAAACACATTCAAAACTTCAAATCATTGAAAATTAAGAGGAAAAAAAGTCAAAACATAAACAAGTCCACAGTGTACTAAGCTCGAGCCATCCAGTCTAAACTAAGTACGCCATGTTCCATACTGACGCATGAACATGATCACAACTAAACAAAATGAAGTACAAAATAGAAGTATAAAACCAATAGTCCAAATGTCCAATACAATAGGATGGAATACTCAAGACAATGAAAATTGAAATACAAAAGAAGAGAGAGTTCTTTCCTCCATAATAATTTGGTCTTTGATGTTTTGATATATTTCAAGCTACAAAATCACCGAAAAGTCTTCAAATACATTCACTAGTACCCTAAAAAAATTCCAACAATGAAGGCTAAGCTTAGATTCATTTTTTTTTTTTTTTTCACTTTGGGCGTTTAGAATGCCCCCAATTAAGGCGTTAAACGTACCAAATGGAGTAGAGAAGAAAAATCATAACAAGAATAGCGAAGAGATTTTATGCCTACATGTAGCAATTTATGTCATATGGTCCTCTCCCATTTTTTGAAAGAGAAAATAAGTTTTAAAACTATAAGCTATACAGCATAAAAGGTGTAACAAACAACATTTTTAACAATTAAAAATACAACTCAAAATTTGAACCACACACATATGTAAAGTTTTTGAGAATGTGAGGTCCCACCTACTTCCAAAAAGGATAAGGAGATATATGGCAACAAAATTATGGATTTGTATCATGCAAGACATTTCAAGGAATGGCAAGTCAAGTGTAAAGATCCAAAAATATTGGTATGACAGTCATTTTGCCAATTTCGAGAAAAGAATGAAAGAACCTCAGTGCATTTCATATGACTCATAAACCACAGTCCCTTGATGTTTAGAATTTAAGATATATAAACATATGTATACAGTGTTGGGTATGTGTTGCACATGTGATTCTGATTATTCAGGAAAAGCATTGAGTCAAATGCCCTCCTACTGCTAAGGAATGAAATAAGTTATTTTTTGTTTTAAGAGATCTAAATAGCAGAAGTTTTCAAAAACATCTCCCTAAATAAATTTCTTTTATATGGAACAGTGTTTCAAGACTCGACCAGGACTACTCGGACTCGGCTGAGTAACTCAGCCTCACCCTATGGGCAAGGCGAGTTTGCCCCGACTACACTGTACACGGGTTCCTAGTAGGTTATATATAATAATGTGCCAATTTTTTTAATGAACATTCAAGTAACACACCGATGTTTTAAATGAACATTCAAGTAACACACATGGTGAGAGTTCAAATCCCACCTTAATCATCCGCTTTCCTTTTGTTTAACCTTTATATATATATAGGAAAAAGTTTATATAAGATTGCAACCTTAAAATGTAGAATTAAAGATGTATCTCAAAAATCCATCGAAAAAGGTTGTTTTAATGTTGAAAAACCCTCGAATTAATCATCTCAACATCAAGATGTATAAATATGAAAAAAAAAAATATTGAGTCCCCAAAATAGTTCATCTTGCAACATATTATCTAGAGAGTCCATTTTCAATATTTTCATATATTTATAGATCTACTTGATTTTAACCATTTTTAAAATTTAAAATTTTATAATTAGATATGAAAATAGATTTTCAGATAATCTTAAGAATCTTTTACACCAATATAATAAAATTTGGAGGTGCGCCTTAAAGGATTGTTAAAGAATGCAACCTTATAGAAACCAAGGGCAGAGGACCTGACCATCAGGTCATCGGACTCGCCTGAACACTGATATGAAATGTAAGAAGAGAAAAGTGGGTGTAAATGCAAGATGATAAATCAACTGAACCAGAACCCCCTGGATGCATTGGAAAGAGTTCCTTTAATATATAGCAAATAGCACATCTTTCATATTGAAGGCATTGAGGTCCAACATAAATCATACCATATCGTAATTTCCATGAATCACATGAAAGTTTTGATAGTCACATATAAAAAACACAATACAAAGTATTTATCTAAATCAAGTATTGGGTGCAAGGAAAACACATACCATCTTTTCTTGAAAAATCACCACCCTGCAAAATAATGCGAATCATCAGTACCCATCATCAATGGTCTAGCACGAAATGGTTCAATGCTCAAAATTCATGGTTCAGGCAAGATGACCCACTACAAATATTAACAATGAGGCTCAACCAGTAGATAATGTACAACCTTAAATTTACATCAACAAGAAAAGCAGTCTTGACCATCAGCTACCTTTACCCTACATCATAAACAGGGGGAACTGACCAACAATATAAAGCTCAATAGCTTTTACAATGCTAATACTTAGATACATAACAAAATTCCAGAAGATTCACTTTCCTACAACAAACAACGCTTCCGAAGTAAATCAGAGAACCTACTTGAGCCATAAATCCTTTGATTATGCGATGAAATATCGATCCCTTGTAATGCAGAGGCTTTCCTGTAACTTGTCCAATGCCCTTCTCGCCTACAAAAGTATAAATAATTTAGAGCCATTGTCATAAACATAATCCAAGTACATAATAATAGAAATCTAGCACAGCAAAATGGTATCTAACAGTGAAACATGTGACATTCAATCAGCAAGAAGTATGATGCCACAATTTAATTCTATCAAATCAAATTAAAGAAGAGCCAAGTACCTAGATATCTTAAGCACCAAAGTGAAACAAAAGCGAGGCGCATTGATAAAATGTAAAAGAACATCATCAACCATCGAAAATTCATAGTTTGGAGTCACTTGATCTAGGGAAGTAGTAAAGAAATTCATAGATGTTGCATACTAATTCAGTGACATGAACTAATACACACACACACACACACGCAAAGCATATATATATATATATATATATGGAAAAAGTTTATATAAGGTTGCAACCTTAAAATGTAGAATTACAAATGCACCTCAAAACTCCATCGGAAAAGGTTGTTTCAATGTTGAAAAACCCACTAATTGATCATCTCAACATCGAGATGTATGAATATGAAAAAACAAAAAGATTTTGAGTCCCAAAAATAATGCATCTTGTAATACATTATCTAGACCATCCATTTTCAAGAGTTTCATGTGTTTATAGATCTACTTGATTTTAACCATTTTTGGAGTTCAAAAATTATTAATTAGCTATAAAAATAGACTTTGAGATAATCCTAAGAATTTTTTCACCAAAATTACATGTTATGATAAAATTTGGAGGTGCGCCTTAATTGGATTGTTTAAGGTTGCAACCTTATAGAAACCACAAACTATATATATATATATACATACACATCGTCAAAACCTTTTCCCAAATAATTCGGGTCAACTACATAAATCCTGCTTCGCCCTCTATTAAGGGCCATATCATCATATGTCTCCATATCTTTTCTCACCACTTCCAACCATATCCTTTTAAGCCTACCCTTTGCCCTTTTTGAATCTTCTACTTGAACTAACTCGCACATCCTAACAGGTGTTGTACTGGGTCTGCGCCACACATGGCCAGCCCAACTATGTCTACTCTCTCATCTTATCGCCTATTGGTGCACCACCTAAATTTTCCTAAATATATTCATTTTGAATTCTATCCCTTCTTGTAGGGAAGGGGTTCCCTTCGTGTGTGTGTGTGTATTGTGGATGGATCAATGGGGAAAGGATTCCCTACCTGTGGTAGGAATAGAACTCAAGATGTCATTTTGTTGTACCCACCACCATGGCCACCTATGCTATAAGTCTATTCCTAAAAATATTAGAGGAAAACATAACAAAAGCAAAGAATAGAGAACTCCAAAATTCAAAATTAGCAACTAATTTCAAAAGCAAGGATGTTCTACAACTCACTTTGTGCAAAATTGACGAGTCCTTCCAAGAAAACTACTTAGAGGACAACTTAACTACTTGGACAGAGAATAGACATCGGGAGGATAGGGTTACCAAAATAATAATATAATAAATTTCACAGCAAAGAAATAATGTGGTTAAGAATCATGAAGAATAAGGTCACCAAAATAATAATTGCATAAATATTGAGGCAAAGATGGAACATGGCATACAGAAAGTGAGCATATCTAATTACAAGAGCATCCACTGAACCACATAACAATCAGAAGTTAGACCTGATTGATAAATTACATCAAAGTTGAAGCTACAATGCAAATATTAATTGTAAGGAAACCAGAATAGGAGATACTGATATGCATGGAAGATCATATACCTGTACAGAGTGCTCGGAAATTCTCAGCTGTCTTAGGAACAACATCAGAAAATAGCTGTCAATTACACAAAATGAACGATTTTAATAATATAACAAATATTTATATTGATCACAAACAATTACAGGGAAATAAGGCAGGGTTTAACAGAGCCAAAATGAAAACAAGGGCCATACAACAATCAAACTTAAAAGTGATCAAAATTGTAACATAGTTTCTGGAGGTACCTCAAAGACCATTTTTCCAGCAGGATCCCCACCAATTGATACATCCAAAAACACAAGAGAATTCTTTTTCTTAGCCATCTTTTCAGACTTCATTGATGTTGAAATGCAGCTGGCGGTGCCAAAGATCAATTTTGCAGAATTCAAATTAGCAAACGAAAAAAATCCAATAAATAACGAAAATGGAAAAGCCTTCTACTACATTTTCTTGGTTATTAGACCATCATAAACCATATTTAAAAACAAATTAAGTTGCAAATGGATGAATAAATTATACCTAATTACCAACCAGAACCCTATCCAATTATCATATTAAGAACACGCACTTTACTTTGCATCGACGACATAACAGAAAATAAAAAAATAAAAAATGAAAACGAAAGTTCAATAATCCCAGTTCTCATAGGCAGAAGCGACACCAAGATCTAATTCCTTTTGATAACTCAGATTCCTTATTACTGGCAAGTAATTGATTCAGCAATATCGTCGAAGGAGTGCATTAAAATAATTGAAATGTATCAAAAGCTCAGAGCCTAAAACTAAATTCAGCCACAACAAGAAAAACAAAGAACAAATATTTTGAACCCAGGTAAAATAAAAACGAGATTAGACCATAAACACCCAAAGAAAATATAAAAGATAGAAACGCCCAGACACCAACCATCCAGTAAAGCATGCCAGAACACTAATCCCAACTATGAGAAACTTCACAAGTCCGACAAACATAAAAAATAAACCTAGAAAACACAGAAAAGCACAAACCCTAACAAGCACACAGCTAAGCATGGTTAAACCCTAAACCTTCACAAACATTCACATAGCACATGAAACTCAAATGCTTCCACGTAAACTGAGACAAACCCTAGAAAAGAAGGTCCCGCGACGATAGAAGTTTAAAACCTGACCTCAACAAGCCATCGATGCATACAGTGATAAAACGTATCAAAAAGGGCAAACAAAAAGAGAAGACAGCAATACGATGAAAATAAGATGAAAGCTCACCTAGTCCTAATGGCGGCGGCTAAGCCGATGACATGGGATTAGGGTTTTCAGGGGGAGGGTTTGCAGCGATTGGGGTTGGAAATTTGGGGCTCCATGTGACCGAAAACCTAAGAAAAGCTAAACCTCAAGCTATTTGTTCATTGAAAATAAAAGAGGGGTAGGAGAAAAATGGAATTTGACTTATAGAACCCTTCTCGCTCAAATAAAATCCTTTCTCGCACCACCCGTTCTCTCTTTCTCTCTCTAATATCTATCTCTCTCTCCTCTCACTACCCCCTCTCTCTCTAGAGTATCTATTTCCTTCCTCTAACTTTCTGGGGTATTCTGAGTCGGTGCGACGCTAAGGCCCTTCTTCACACGAGTGTTGTAGGTGGCGTGAACCTCATGGACCGAGACTACATTCAAAATTACCAAAATCTCCTTAGATTTTCAGAAGAACTTACCATAAATCCTCTCTCTGGACTCTAGAGGCTTAAAGTTCCTCCTTTGTATTTGGCCACTTTCACCGAGTCGGAGTTTCTCTCTGAGCGTGTATGCTATGCTCCCTAGGGAGCCTAATATACAATTTACTCACTCGGAGAAAACACTGGCTTAGGAGTTTTTTCATTTTTTTTTTATTTTGAAGTTTTGGGATCTATCTAATTATAAATAGATGATTACTTTAAAATAAAATATTAGATTTTTTTAATTCATGAACGTCTGGATCATTCCCTCCAAAAATAGATGTATCTAGGACAATTTTGTGATGATATATTTTTTTTTAGTCACATAGAGTGCAAGGATTAAAACTTTTTTTTTTTTTTGAGGTTGTTCCATTGATTCTAGATATCACATCCCTAAAATTTTGGATAAAAAAATGGGTGAGGTTCGATAAGGTTGTTTTTTTTAATATGTAGAAATAAGACGTGCCGATAAAATTTACTTAGAAATGTCGTTTTGGTATTTGACAGAGGGTCCAACTATAAATAGTGTACAGTCTAGATAAGCTACTAAAATAGTTTGGGAAAGCTCACGGGGGAGCATATACGTACAATAACTCTCCTAGGCAAAAGGGCAACTTTTGATTTTTATTTATTTTTTGATCTAAAATTTTGAGATCTATCTAAATTTTGGATTCGAAGTTATCAAACGCTTAGATCTTGCCCTCCGAAAACTAGGCGGTTATTGTTCAATATTGGGATGTAAATTTGTTTTAAGCATATAAATAGTCCTAAAATTATTTTCTTTGGCAGTGCCAACTACATGGGTCTTATTTGGGCTTGCACTTCAATTCAAGCTTTTTGGTTTGTTACCATATGCACCCTCTCTCGAACGGTCTGTGGCTGTAACTTAAGCCCATTCCTTGGGCAATTGCATAATTCAAATGGCCACACTTAACAACACAACCACCCAACCAATTGTATGGTTTGCTGGCCTCTTGCACGTATGCCCATGTTCCATTGTAGATATTCATTTTGGAATTCGCTTATGAGCAATAGGTAAGCAATAACCTAGTAGACCTTAGGGTACCATCTATCATAGATCTAATACCCCAAACTAGTCATCGTAGAAACCCTAGCTCAAATCCTAGATCTACGCAAGCCTAGGTACTCTAAGCCCTAGCCACTTCTCTACAATCTTAAGACCCTAAATTCATATCCAAAATAGTATTCAAAACCAAAGCCCTAAGATAATTATGTCAAATGCAATTTTCAAGGAAGAAAAGGAGATCGGGAAAAACAACCTAGGGTCTAATACGAGCACCGACTTCAGGTATACTGGGCCAACAAGCCCCATTGGATTATTTTTTTATTTTTTTATTTTTCTTCTTTAGTTTTAAGTTTAAGTTCATATTGATTTAGATCAATTTTAATTTTAAGATATTGTTCTGGATTTTGTTTGATTTCAAGTCGACTCTGTCAATGGTTTGTGAAGAATATTTGTTCATGCAGATCCTCCTTTTCATATGTCCTAATTTGACAAAACCCACAAATATTTACTAATCTTCAATTTTAAAAGTTTAAAGCATACTTTGGGGTGGTTTCTTCTGATATCTTCTCAAATTTTCATTGTAAACACATGTCAGGTCAAGTTGTCCATGGTCTAACTAACCAAGTTTTGCTTAAGTTGATTTTAGCTATATGTGGGCATCATCTTGCCCAAGGTCTTCAGTTACTAGCTCAAATACGTGTGCTTCATGTTCCAATGTTGCACAAACATCACCTCTCGCTCCGACAAGATTGTATAGAGGATAAAAATCAAGATTTGGATCAAATAAAGGAGACAAAATAGTGCATAAATTTTTTAAAGAAAGATACAAAGATTTATGTGGTTTGGCAAATTGCCTAAGTCCACAGGGAAGCGAAGTTCTCTTCCACTAATAAAAAAAACATCATGTAACTATGGTAAATGTAATGGATTACAAGCGTTCTCTCAAGTCTTAAAACATGATATTTATCTCTTTAGAACACCCACCCAGAGGACTACACAAAACGAACCCTTCTCTCTATTTTTACTTGTATCTCGAGGGTTGCCAATGGACAGCTCCTGCTCGTGGGCTTCTGGGTAGGGCCTGCTAACGGGCAGCTAGCAGGCTTCGGGCAGGGCCTAGGCCGTTTTGAATATAAACTGTTATTGGGAAAGGGCGGGGCGGGCTTGATATGCCCGGATTTTGTCCAACGAGCCAAGTTGTCCCTGGTTAGCCCATTAATGTCTCGTTTGGGCCCAAATAAAGCCTGGTCAGGCCCATTTAACATGCTTTTATTTATAATAAAAGCTTCACTCTTCAAATTTTTAATGTGTATGGTAACGTGCACATATATATATATATATATAAATATATAGTAATGATACTATGATACCCTCTCACACTCATGTGAGTAGGACCTCAAATGATCACCGTTAAATTTTGACACAAATCTTGAGAAAACCCATTCACCCAAGTCCCAAACCAATGTCATAACTTTTATAAATATCTGTGTCAAAATTTAATGGTGATCCTTTGGGGTCCTACTTACATGGGTGTAGGAAGGTCTCATAGTGTCATTTCTCATGTATATATATATCATATTAAAATATTTAAAAATATATATATAACTACTATATCTCTATAAACCCCATCTCTCTTCTCTATCTCTATAAACTCTATCTCTCTTATTTATCTAAAAACTCATTCTCTCTCAATAAAAATCCAATATCTCTGTCTCTTTCTGAATAATATCTCTCTCTAAAAATCATATTTCTCTCTAAAACCACTTTTTTTCTCTCTAGAAATCAAATCTCTTTTTCTAAAAATCCAACTTCTCTCTAAAACGCACTATTTCTCTCTCTAAAAAGTAGAAGCCAAATATCTCTTTCTTTCTCTAGGGCCTTCATGGTTCAATTCATAAATTGCAGAGGTTTCCATTCAATCTGGTTGACTTCTTCTAATCAATTGAATCTCGTTGAGTTCTTCTAATCAATTAAATGAATGCATTTATTTACCCAAATGCTGACGGAATATAGTGCTCTGTTTAGTTAACCAAGTTTCTAAACTGGCCCATTCAGTTTATTTCATGTTTCATGGCCAGCACACAGAACAAATAGTCACCACACACAAGCACGGCGCACGTGCGCACACAGGTAGAGAGAGAGAATATCACAGAAAGGGGAAAAAAATAAGCATTGTAGATGTAATATGAAGATTAATTTAGTATTGAAACTCCATACCATATTCACAAAATACAATGTTCTTGTTTGCTAGTGTGAGACGTTTTTCCATTGTCTCACAAATTTACAATTTAACATATTAAGTGGGTAAATAAATGCATTCATTAAATTAATTAGAAGAAGTAAACCAGATTAAATGGGATTTCTGCAATTTATGAATTGAACCAAGAAGACCTTTAATTCCACAATAAATAATTTTTTTTTTAAAATTACCGGACTAGGCCTAGGCCTCTACACATTGTTCCAAGCTTACCGGGCCAGGCTGTTGGCAAGCTTATTCTGGGCAAAGCATTGCCGGGCCAGCCTGGAACGGTTCCGGGCTTTCCCCGGCCTCCCCCGGGGCCGGGCCCTCTCCATTGGCAGCCCTATGTATCTCTCATTTTCTCTTTCTACAAAACTATTTTTATAAAGAGGACAACCCATGGAGACCCACATGACCATGACCCTCATCTCTCCTATTCCTCTTATGAATAAGGTAACATTAATTCCTCATAAGATTTAATATAATATTTTCCTTTTTGCATATCCCAAAAAATATGGAAGCCACAACTAATAGGCAAGACCACTTTTTTTTTTCCCAACAAATTAAAGAACTCATAGACTCTAAGAAAAATGGCTTCATGTTAACATTTTCCCACTTGAAGACATATTTCCATTATGACTAATATACTCCAAAAAATTGTTGCCCACTAGTATTAGGTTTCATAAAAAGTAAAAAAAAAATTTAAAAAAAAATTATCGGCAAGGCAAGTAGGTAATTTGCTATCAAAGTGGAGATTGTTAATAGTGATAAAAAAATCACCTCAGAGGGAATTGTCTTTTGTACATTGTTGGTGGCTTTTGTCACCATAAAAAGTGACTTGTATAAAAGACCAAAAAATAGGTTCTTTTGGACATTCGATTCACTCTACTTTGTTTTGCTCTTATCTCTATAGAAAGAGGCTAGGTTTTTTTTTGGTTATATGAGAAAGGAAAATAGGTGAAAAATGATTTATTGTCCAATTTTATGGAGAATTTATATGGGCTTGTCTTGCTCGAGTTTTTTGATCATTCGAATTTAAGCAGAGGCTATTGTACATTTTGGATGTTTTTAAGAACGTATTATGGTGATGGTTTTCACCGGTTTTTTTCCATTTAGGTTGGATGTAGCCCTACGGAGTGAACCACGTTAAATTATTGTTGTAGTTTGTTGTGGTTTGACTGTGTGATATTCGATGATAAGTTAAATTGGGGTTTTGGGTATTTGAATATCCAACTGGTTTTAACATAACCAAGGTTTGACACAGTGATTTAAAAATCGGCGAGTCGTAACAGACTCACCCGAGTCGGCACAGGAATCGGTTAGCCCGTGCCGATTCCAGTGCACCCGGTTCTACACTGGAATCGGTTACCCCGTGCCGACTCTAGTGTACTCGATTCTACACAGTGAATCGCTTGTATGACGTCATATACGGGTGAAAGTCGTCCAAATGACGTCACATTGACGTCATACACAGGGTGAAAGTCGCCAGTATAACATCACATAACGAGTTAACGCGCGACAAAATATGGATTTTCCACTGTTCACACGTGTTGCGACTCGCCTGAGTCGGCACGGGAATCAGTTACCCTGTGCCGATTCCAGTGTACCCGGTTCTACACGGGAATCAGTTACCCCGTGCCGATTCCAGTGTACCCAGTTCTACACAGTGAATCGCTTGTATGACGTCATACACGAGTGAAAGTCGGCTGTATGACGTCACATTGACATCATACACGAGTAAAAGTCTCCCGTATGATGTTACCCATTGAGCGTGCTTGAAAAACTACTGTCACCCATTGAGCACGCGTGGATGGCAACCTCGGGCACACGCGCGCAAACCTTAACGACCTTACAAAACAATTTATAGAAGCGAAACTAAAGCTCGTTGTTGGATGTGGGACAATTCCTACGATGCATTAAATTATGACAGAATTTGGATAAACATTATTAATGTACAAAACCATTACACTTGCGCAGATGTGGCGGAGTAGTTATCACAACCTTCACGTCACAAGTTCGTTTCTACCTGGACACATTTTATTTTATTTTTGTTGACAATAAAATTAAGCATAAAATAATTTTTTTAATTTTTTTTGTTTTTTTTTTTAAATCTCTCTCTTTCTATTAACAATCTTTTTTACTAAATTTATTCTATAAATCTAAAAAATCATTTTTTTTTAAAAAAAATATTCCATTTAAAATATCTCTCTTTCTATTAACAATATCTTTTACTAAATTTATTATAGAAATCTAAAAAATTAAAATTTTGAAAAATTAAAGTGTTCTTTCGAAAATTGGTATGCATTCTAATAACTTATAACCAAATTTTTATTTTATTTATTAAATTTTGTATTATAAATCATTTAATTTATTATCTTTCTTATAGTTCTCAATAATATATTTTAAAATAGATCGTATTACAAAATATTTTAGATTTGTTATTATTTGTATAATAAAATAATTATAAAATATAAACAAAAAATTTTAATTTCAGCACATAACATTATAGTTAGTTAGATCGTAATAAATTTGGATTATAGTTAGTTAGTTTGTAATAATTTAGGTATTTTTAAGGGATTAGGGCTTTCCGCCAATTTGAGATTTTGATGACAATTTTTTATCGATTAAATATACTCTTTATAGCAGTCCATGTATGATTATATATTTTATCCATTATAATTATATGATTTTTCTTGTGTGTGATGTAAATTTAATGGTTAACATAAGTTTATATAGAGAAAAAACATATCAATATTCCCAAATTGATGAAAAAAGTGAAAGTTAACAATGGAGTACCCTCACTTCTTATTAGATTCCTAAAAGACAACATTTATAATTAATTTTAATAATTTTTTTGGATTTTTTTATAGCTTAATCCGACCGATTCGGCCAATTCCAAATCTGGATGAGTTTTTGAAGTGCCTAATCCGGGACACCGATCCATTTTTAAAATCACTGGTTTGACATAATAAGGTTTTGATTCAAAACATGTGTTTGTCAACACATAGAGCGAAACAAACCCTTAGACATAAAACTTGATGTTTTGATACCCAAATGCGATGTGGGATTTGCAGGAAACATAACGTGTTGAATGAATAACTACTCAGCTTGTTGCTTGATCGCCAATTTGAAATTTCATCCTTTTGGATTTGAATTGAGGAAAACCAGAACAAATTATTGGTATCTATGGAGAGATATGGAAAATGCACCTTGCAGTTGTAAAAATTGAAAGATAATTCTTTCAAGTTTGCTCAACATATAATTTTTTCTTTTTTTTCTTTTTAATGATAGAAATTTTACACAAAAAGGGGGACAAAAATAGTATGATAAGGGTTTCAAAATTGACATTCTTATTTATTCTCCCTTACTAATATTAGCAGAGAAAAAAGTTTATATTAGGTTGCAATCTTAATCTTAGAAAAAAGGCGCGCCTTTAAAATCCATCAAAAAGAGTTGTTGCAATGCTGAAAAACTATCTAATTGATCATATCAACCTCGTACAAATGTGAAAAAAAAGAGAGAAGTTTTTTAAAGTTCAAAAGATGGTGTGGAATAGATAATCAAAATTGTCCAATATCAAGAATTTCATTTACTCGTAGATTTTCTCAATCTTAATCATTTTTTGAGTTTTAAATTTTAAATGTGAATTTTTTTTTTTTGGTTGTCATTGAAATTTCCAAAACTAAAATTAGATTTTATAAATGCGCTAAAACAACGTCCAGTACCCACCCGGTTGCTCTGGCCGTGTCTACCCATTTTTATTGCCATATGGCATACGTTTGAACATTACACGCCGCCATTATATATACCAGTCTCATCCCAGATCTCTTCGATGTGGGACATTCTGTTTCACATAGCCCAACAGTTGCACTACAAAACATAAAATACATGGGAAATTTTTCAATATTTCTAGTGTGAGGAATAAATTTCCTAAATTTCTATCTAAAATAAAAGACAGCTACTACTCCAACTTAAAGTGCAAATAATATTTTATTGAAATTTAATGTTCAAATAAAATATGTTCAAGCCGATGGAGTAAATTTACAAAATGCCCGTGTTGGAGCACAACCGAATTAAAGGTTTGCTGGTATAGAAATGGTCTAAACCTCCGAAGTTATATTTGATCAAACTCTACCCAAAAGCATATACAATATTTTTATACAAAATACATATTTACATATTTTTATTTGCAGTATAATATTTTCAAGCTTAGTTGGCTAGTCAGTCCAACGGTTCGATGGCCATTCTGATCCGAGGAATGGCTTCCACTTCTTTATTCTTATTTGTATAGTAAAACAATGATAAAATAATAATACAAACCAATAATTCTAATTTAATGTATAATGTTGTATTTAGTTATGTTTTAATAAATGTTTGATAAAAATCTTCATATAGAGAAAGTGCATCTCAATATTCGCATGTTGATACAAAACAATGAAAGTTATTATTGTGGTATACTCATTTATTATTGGATTCCTGAAAAATAACATTTATAGTGATTTTTAGTAAGTTTTTTGGATTTTTTTAGGCTTAATCCGACCAATTCGTCCGATTCTGATACGGATGGCCGATTCACCGATTTAGATGGGTTTTTGGGATGTCCGATCCATCGTACCGATCTGTTTTTTAAACCACTAGATTAGGGTATGGTTTCTATAAGGTTGCAACCTTAAACAATCCAATTAAGGCGCGCCCCCAAATTTTGTCATAAAATGTAATTTTGGTATAAAAATTCTTTGGGTTTTCTCAAAATCTATTTTTATATCTAATAATAAAATTTTAAACTCCAAAAATAGTTAAAATAAAGTAGATCTATAAACATATGGAAATCTTGAAAATGGACGGTCTAGATAATATGTTGCAAGATGCACTATTTTTTAGATTCATTTTTTTTTATTATTGTTTATATTCATACATCTCGCTATCGAGATGATCAATTAGATGGTTTTTCAAGATTAAAACAATATTTTTCGATAGATCTTTTAGGTGGATATGTAATTCTACATTTTAAGGTTACAACCTCATATAAACTTTTTCCTTTAGATTATTTAAGATTGACGCCTATTACTAGATAAACCCATAGTATTAATAATATTTGGGTTCTAAAAGCACGAATTAGAATGCTTTGCCTTTGGAAACTTTTCAATATCTACAAATTTGTTTGAAAAATATATCATTGGGAGAAGTTTTAAGTAAAAAAACAATTTGTCTCAAACTCTATCTATCCTTGGGAGAAGTTTTAAGTAAAAAACAATTTGTCTCAAACTCTATCTATGCTTTCCCTTGTTTTTTATCCTTCACAGTCGTGTGTATTAAAAGTTATCGTTATATAGATATCAAATCTATATGCTTTTCATATTCCTTATTTTAGCAAATTTTGAAGGGTGTGGTTTAATTGCAACCTTAAACATCCAACTAAGGTGCACCTTCAAATTTTATCATAATATATAATTTTGAAGGTGCACCTTCAAATTTTATCATAATATATAATTTTGATGTAAAATGTTCTTAGGATCATCTCAAAATCTATTTTTATATCTAATTATAAAATTTTACATTCTATGAAAATCTTGAAAATGGACGGTGTAGATAATATGTTGTAAGATGCACCATTTTTGAGACTGAAAATCTTTTTATTTTTCATAGTCATACATCTTGATGTCGAGATGATCAATCATAGGGTTTTTCAACATTAAAATAACCTTTTCTGTTAGACTTTTTAGGTGCATCCGTAGTTCTACATTTTAAGGTTGCAACCTTATATAAACTTTTTCCAATTTTAAATGGTAAAAGTTGATAGTCGAAAAAAAATTGATTAGAATTATCGTACGTTTTCTATGAGTCCATGTAGAAATTATTTGACTCTCAAGGACTAAGTAAATTTAAAAAAATAAAAATAATAATTTTATGAAAAAAATATTTGGACCATTAGTTTCAATTGTTTTTAGATGGACCACCTATTTGGATCCATCTTTAAAATGGATGCTTTGTACCTTGGGACCGCATATTGTAGAAATGCGGTCCAGCCCACATGAAACAATTTTCCTAGTCTTAAACTACAAAATTAAAGTACATCTCGAAAATCAATCTTAAATAAACTACAAAATTAAAGTGCACCTCAAAAATCAATCATAAAATGTCCTTTTGATGCTGGAGAATCATCTAATTGATCATCTTGACATTGTGAGGTATGTATATAAGTAAAGAAAATAAAAGAGATTTCAGGTCTGAAAAATAATTTGTCTCAAAAATAATTTATTTTAGACCACATTATTTGGATTCTGAACGATTTTTATGTACCATTTGTAGAGTTTCAAATTTTATAGTTAGAGATGGAATCCATCATAAGAATTTGTAACACCAAAGTTACATATTATGATAAAATTTAGAGGTGCATCTTATTTGTTTAGTGTTGCAACTTGCCACCTTATGCAAACCACAATCCTATGTAGAACAAGGAGCGGTATTTTGCCATTTGGCACCCAAATGGCTTACACAATGACAAGAGCCCCCCTCATTATTTGGGCTTTCTAATTCTCAAGATAAAATAAGGGATTTTTGAGATTTTTTTTTAAGAAGGTATCTAAAGTGAATGAAAGTGAAAAAACTATCCCTCAAATGTTAATTAGGATTAACTTTAAAAAAAAGAAAATGTTCATTGAGATCATTTGATCCTCTAAGGGGTTTCAACCCTTAAATGGTGTTTTCATCCAAATATAAAGAAATCAAAGAATTGGGATCATTTGATCCTACAAGGGGTTTGTACCTATAGTGGGTTTCGATCCCTAAATAATATTTTCATCCAAATACAAAGAAATGAAAGAATATATAATCGGGTGTTTTAAGCTTAGAAGAAAAACTCTAACAAAATTTAACATAATAATTACAAAATATATGTTTTTTTTAAGAAAAACCGAAGTTCACTTTAGAAAAAAAAATAAAACCCAAAAGAAAAATCGAAATCATTGTAAACCTGAGAAATCTATAGATCTAAGCTATAGTATCCAAAAAAAATGCCTAAAATTTTTCTCAATCAGAGGTTTAGATCCAATAAATTGTGATAAAAACCCCCTTTTCTGTTCTGGATATGAAAGGGTGCTACTAGAAGATCAAAAAGGAAAATAGAATACAAATGAGTTAAAAAATGTGATTTTCGAAAAAAAATCAGAAAAAAAGGATAAAAAAAAAGAGAAAGTTACCCAAATCAATTTTTGGGAGGAAATCACTCTGTATACCTCTTAGGTCAAATTTACCTAGGCGGATTCAAGTCAAACCACCATTTTTTTAAACTCATGTTCATCACACACACCGGAAGGAGGGGATTAACAATGTCCAAGAACTATTTTTTTCTCAATCAAAAGGAGTATTGATATCTTCATTCCTCGAAAAAAAGAAAGAAGAAAGAGTCCATTAAAAATCCTTTACGGTTTCATAGAAAAAGTAAAAAAATAAAAGAAAAAAGAAAAAGAAAAGGGAGATATAAAAATTAAAATTGCAGTCTGTTATATTTAGCTGCACAAGGGCACGGACGTTGGAGTAAAAGGTGAGTCTAGGATACAAAGATCAGAAGTATATGTAATAAAAGGAAACAGAGATGCTCGCATCCATAGCATCAACAATGAAGAGTAACCGACCATATATACCCATCACACTCATGAGTTTGAAGTTGGCAAAGAGGCAGATAAACGATTTCTCCCAATTCTTCCTCTCTGTCAGCTCCCATATCTCCACATTGCAACGACAGACTCATGCATATACGGCCTTCTCATTTCAATTTCGAGAATTGCGTCAATTTCAGTGAGGATTTGCTATGTATAAGTGGAATGGATTCCCAATTGTGCTGGTCTCTTGTATCGAAAATGAACATTACATTCTCAGTGCATCCGTAACACACCCACAATATATCACCCCAACCCCAATTTTGAGATGGAACAGAAGCTCAATCCTCTTCCAGCATCCGGTTCGAGAGCTAAATATGGCATACGTAGGCAACTGAAATCTCACCAACACCTTGAAATTCTGGTTCGTTCGCATGAAATGAAACCCTACAATAAATAGTGTGGATGAGAACTCTGGGAGGGTAAGGTATTCGTTGGTAACAGGGTTGAAAACGATACCGATTTGCGAACTCAAAGAGGCTGTGTCGCACATCATGCATTACTACAAATTGGATAATATTTCAAGGTCTCAGCGAAAAAGGGCTTTTGCAGTTGGATTTTAATGGTTCTGACGTACAATAGAGAGGAGGTGCGGAGAAAGGAGAAGCCCAAATCTGTGGATATGAAGGCCAAGGTTGAGGGAGGCAGCGGAGTAGAGAGAGAGTGGGTTCGAGCAAAACAGAGAGAGGAGAGGAATTGTTTCCATGATTTAGAAGAAAGCTCATTAGAAACCAGACAAGAGTTGATCTCGTTTCCTTCAAGGGCAGAAGCGCTATTTGAAAGCTTTCTCCTCTTTACTGAAATTTCTTTCTCCATGCTTCCCTTTCAAGCAAGACCAAGAACTAAAAGAAATAATTTTTAACTTCTCAACATTTGTTTTTCAAGCAAGACCATAAACTAAAAACAGAGTCTTTTGACATTGAGAGAGTTCTTAAACTCTTTACAAAATAACAAACTTTACACCATTTCAGCATACCAACCTTTTCAAATCCCATGATTTCCTGAATTTGGAGAGATTCCCATGTATCAATCCAAAACACAAACGTAAGCTGATGTTTGTTTGTTAGTTTCTTAAGACTTTTAACTTGTTATGCTCCATCTTTCCTGAACGTAACTAACTCCATTCAAATTTCAATGCAGACGGGGAGATTTTAGGAGAGAGGGGAGAGAGACTCCTTTTTTGAAACTTTGAAAATAAAATACCGATCGAGCTGGGAAAAATAACATGCTTATCCGGTGAGTAAGATTTCAATTGGTTTTATATGTTGCATTCAACTAATAATGGATCACCAAACACTTTTACCAACTTTTCATTGGTTTTACCTAATCTATTTCTAAACTTTATTGAACTTTTTACGGTTTATTAAATTTTTGAAGTCTTTTACATTGAGAAAATGGTCTGACCAATGTAACTGCGAATTGTACCTATTATGAGTAGACCAACCCCTTCCTTGGTTCGAGTACCGGTCCAATCCTGATAACACTGATTTCTCGGACCTATTATGAATAAACCAACCCCTTCCCTGGTTTGAGCACCAGTCCGATCCTGACAACACTGATTTCACGACCATGTGGTTTATTGGGCTCTATCTTTTTGGGAAAATATTTCCGTGTGGTTCAACAGCCCCCAGAGGCAGGCCCTTAACTCCTTAAAGAGGGAGGAGGAGCAAGCAGAGCCATGGATGGGGGCCTTGCAACAACTCAATGCCATTAGGACGGAAGAAAAGCCCACATCAAAGAAGCTGATATACGTCGTCTCTCGATGGCCATCAACAAACGGGATGCGGTGGCCTTGGTTGACACAGGGGCCACCCACAACTTTGCAGCTGAAAGGATGGCAAAGAGGTTGGGCCTCAAGCTCGGAATTCAGGGCCAAGTCTCATTTATCTCATATATGGGAATTATTAACTTTTGGAAACATGTTTTTGTCTAAAATTTCAGAAATTTTATGCTTAGGTAGTTTTTTAGTTTCAATTTTGCTATATGCCTGATATTGCACATTTTGGACCGCATTTTTTTTTTAATTTTTATTTTTGTAGTTTCGGGGCATTCTAATTCCCCTAATATCCAGTATTTGAAATATTGGACCACTCCAGACTGTCTATGCTTTTGAAGTGTGTATGTTTTTTAAGTATAATAGTCCGTTGTCTTCAACGTCTTACTGCATTGGTTATAAAATACTGCATTGATTATAAAAAAATAAAATTAAGCTGGTTTGATATCTCCAAAATTGGACCAACCCAACGAATATACGAAATAACATCAACATTCAGCCACATAGCGTTCTAGGCGGTTTTCCCGACCACAAAGGGCCATAAGGTCATTGAATATTACGGGCCTATGTGGTCGTTGGACCTTATGGGGCTTTTGGTCTGCCCGACCACAAAGGGCCATAAGGTCATGGAATATTATGGGCCTTTTGAAAGTTAGAGATTTTGAGGAGTAGTATTTTCTTTTGCCTTTTTTGCTGAATTAGTGATTGATTTCCATTTTTAATTTATATTATCTATGGAGTACTTATCGTTTTGATGATTACAAGGAAAAGGGAATTGAACAATTGATGATCAGTTTGGAAGTGTGCATTTGGTGCTGATAAGGCAACCTTGTATGCACATGGCTCCTTTTCAAGACAAGGTCATAACTTAATCTCCCAACTGTTTAATTCAATAAGAGGAGACTAAGAGGAGACTGGCCTAAGTTCATTCTTCAATCGGGGTGTTTTCATTTAGTGATTTGCCCAAACTCGCGGCCCAGAACGAAAGCCCGAGGCCCAGCCCTGTCCATTGGGAGAGCCCCAAAATCGCAAAGATAGGGTCCCCAACTCCATAGAGAGGAAGAAAAATGGAGTGCCCCAAATTAGGCAACCGTTTGAAGTTGAAAGCGTGAAATTACCTACCAAAAGGGGAACAAAAGGAGTGTGCATAGTGGACTCCCGCGGGGCCACGCTATGCTACTTCCTAGGGAAGTTTATTTTATGGGAAATTGTGGATCTACTTTAGAATCATCATCAGATGAGTATGTTTTTGAAAACATCATTTTTAAATCTTTCAATACTTGGATTTTACGTTCAAAAAATTGGACAATCTTTTTTCAATATATAGATGCTATTTTTTAGTCACTTATAATCTATTTATTTTCTGAAAATAGAGTGGAGGCTGCCAAAAACACTCATAAATAAGGTTTTACTTTAGAGAATAAATGCCTAATCTCTCAACGAAGTATAATTCTTTTGGTGAAAGAAAAAACACAAATAGATGGGAATTGCAACGTCTCATTCTTCTCATACGCCTTTCATAACAACTAATAAAATTGAAGCCGATTATGTATTTG
Source organism: Amborella trichopoda (assembly GCF_000471905.2). The sequence goes on along the minus strand of NW_006497648.1, from coordinate 9,713,911 downwards.
ATTGATGAAGGGAGCAAAAGGCGGTGATGGTGGTGATCAATTTTTCTAGACTTGGCTCGGGTTCTGACTTGGCATTGGATCGAGCCAAGTAACTCGGTTGATTAATGTAGCGCTCAGATAGTCATAAAAAATTTAAAATGCAAAAAAATACAAAAAGTTTAAAAGTGAAACAAAACTAGGTTAAAAAGAGTTTAAAAGTATACAATAAGACCATTTATCTTTCGTAGAAGGTGGTCACAATTAATCTATAGTTGAAGACATTTTACCAAAATCCAAAGGATAGGAAAATAAAAAATTAATGTATTTGACAATAAAAACTAATAAATAATAATAAAATACATCCAGATTAGATACATAATTTTCTATATATTGATCGCACAAATTCATATAATTTTTTTTTATTTTTATTTTTTAATATACCCAAGTTACGCCAGCAACTTGGCTCGGCCAAGTTGAAGTGGATTCCGCCGAATGGTTAAACATTGGTTGTTGTACATTTAATCAAATTTCGTGGGCAAATAATGCACATAAAGCCCTATAATTATTAAATAAACTAATTTTAGAGATGTAATCTCTTCAATATGGTGAACAACTTCGAAGAAGGGATATCTCTTTACGTTGCATTTGGTGAACGACTTCGAAGAAGGGAGATCTCTTTACGTGTGCAAAAATGCAACGTGTATACTGTTTAAATTTTGGAGATTGAATCCAAACTTTTATTTATTTATTTTTTTACCAAGAAAATCCAAACTTTTATTTAATGATCAAAAGTGGATGCCACGATTTCAATCTTTACTTGGGTTGGAGGAGTTGTTACTATAACCCTTTTCTAACTTATTGTAACCACTCTTTCTTATAAAAGTTAGTAATATTTTAAAAAAGAATAAACCTACAGTATTCTCTCGTGGGAACACATATATGATCCTGTAGGAATAAGTTATACATTTGGTCTCTCTGATAAGGGATGCACTTGGGGGCTTTTTGAAGGTGGTAATTTTTAAATATCTTAGATTCACATCGTGATCAATTTTTAAAAGTTAAAAAAAAAAAAAAAGAAATTTTATATTTAAAATTTTATAATTAGAGACAAAAATAAATATTTGAGCCATAGATACCAAAATTACTTATGACAATTCTAGATACGCGCCTTACTTCAATTATTTAAAATTGAATCCTCATGCAAACCACACCCTAAAATAAACGTCATTCAAATAATGGGCCCCTCTAATGGCGTTCAAAAAGTAAAGGGCAAAAGCAGCTTTAATCAACCCACCCCACAAAGCTCCAAAAACAAAAGGCGAGGTGCTTGTCACATGGGCAACCTCCTATAAACTCAAACCCTACTTGGTGCTGGCCAATACCCATTTGCTTCTTGTCCCAATTTTATTTTATGTTGATTCAAGAGGTGAGAGAAACTCCATTGTAGCCTGTGGCCCTTGTGCCTTTGCAGGTTTTCGGCAGTGTAAAGTAGTAAAGCTTTAGAGATGGAACCACCTCCTTCTCAAGGGTTTTCAGGTTATGAAGCCAAGGATTACAAGGTAGAAGATGAAGAAGACAGGGTAACGAATTATTGGTAAGATTTCAGATTCTTTGGTGCATTGCAAGTCATTGATCTTAGTATTTGATGTATCCAATCTCAAGGTGGGGTTTCTTCTTCTTCTTTTTTGTTAGTTTTTTCTTTTTTTCTTCTTCTTTTTGTTAGTCTCATTTTATTTTATTATTATTATTATTAGTATTATTATTATTATTATTACTTTGGAGTGGACACCCCTTTTTTCTCTCTCTCCTCTTTTCCCTTCCCTATTTTGAGTGAACTTCTATGTTGCAGCTGCTCCTGCTGCTACGACTGTATGGATAACTGCCTCGGATATTGCTGTGGTTCTTATTAAAACTCTCTCTCTCTCTCTCTCTCTCTCTCTCTCTCTAAATATGCTAAAACTCAAGAAATCCTTTGGGCTGGCTATATGGTATGACTTATTTCATGACTAATTATAACTAGTGAATGCCTTTTTATTTTTTCTTTTCATCTTATCTCTTTCCATGTACTAATGCTATTTTCATTTTATAGAGACCATTTATTTTTGGTATAACGATATCACAATTACTTTCGTTTATCAAATTTCAATTCCGGTGATTGTAAGAGTGTTATTAACTAGACTCAAAATTCAAATTTTTTTTTTTGAATTTCGTTACACACCTCAAACCATCCAATTTGATATCTAATAGCAAAAAGTAATTATGACGGTTTTGTATCAAAGATAAATAGTCACTTAGTATGCAATTCCATTTTATTTTAAAGATTGGGAGGCAATATCATATCATTAAGCCATGATATAGTATATACAAGTAAGACGCAATAGAGTATGCTCCCGTGAGAGCATTACTGTCCACTTTGATCCCTCACGTGAAAAAGCTACATCTTTGGATTCTCATAGTTAGATAAAGTGGATAAAAATTTGGAATGGTATACCACGAGACCATTTATCTTTGGTATAAAGAAGTCATAATTGGTACTAGTCATTAGATGTCAAATTGGAAAGCTTTTGGCATGTCACAAAGTTCAATTTTTTTTTTTTGAAGTTGGGTCTAGTTCATGATACATTCACAACCATCCAATATAAAATTTAATGGACAAGATTAATAGTGATCTCCTTGTATTAAAAGTAAACGATTCTTTGTATACTTTATTTTCCCTTATAATTATAACGTGTATAGCATGTTTCTGTAGGAGCATACTGTACAATAACTCTCTCAAGCAAAAGAGTGACTAGGGATTTATTTTACCCGAAATTTGTACTCTGTCTATATGACCAGATTATCATATCCAAGAAAAAAAAGATATTTTAACCTCTTAAATGTGTGCATTTTGTCTTTTGAAAATTCGAGGTTTAACGTTCAACCTTGAGAATTCAAAATTTCCTTTAATTTTCTGAGGCACATAGAGAGCTTATTTCATTTTTTTTTTTCTCTTTGATGAAGGTTATTAGGCTCTAGAGTTTACATTCCCAAAACGGAAAAGTTTACATAGAGCCAAGGCTCTAAACAATCAAATTAGAGCTCACCTAAAAAATTTAACTAGAGGAGGTTGTTTTGATGCCCAAATATCATCAGATTGATAATCTCGACATCAAGATGCATGTACATGAGAAAAAAATGGATTTCAAGTTTTGAAAATAATGTATTTTGTAACGCATTTTTTGACCGTCAATTTTCAAGATTTTTAAGTTTTTCATAGATATGTCGATTTATACTATTTTTTAAGCTTTAGTCTTTGTAAATAAAGATAAAAATATATTTCAAGGTTATCACAAAGATTTCCTGCACTGAAACGGCATTTCTCCACATTATTTGAAGGTAGGCTCATTTGATTGTTTAGAGCCTAGGCTCTATACAAACCGCAACCTTCCCAAAATGACAATAAATCTTTTCACTGAGAAATTTTGGCATAATGTGGTACCCAAAGTTTAATTAAATGAAACAACATTAGCTGGTTTCTTATTTAAATAATAATAAGAGCCCTTTCCTAATTCCATCCATTGATCACGAGAGAGAGCTAAAGCCCAAGTCAAGCGAAATGTCAAGGAAAAACCCCGTTTCATAAGAGAGAACGATGTGTGACATAATTATGTTAGGATTCAAAAGCTCTTTTTCATGAAGAAATAAGAACCTCAAAAATTAATCGGCCAAAAACAATGTCCGCTAGAGCATGAACCATAGTACAAGCAAGAGAAATAAAATATAAAAAGATATACTATAAGAACATAAAGATTCATGTGATTCACCTAAACAGGCATGAAAATCTATAGTTCCGATGAGAGTTATAACACATATCTCACTAACAACCCTTGATAATACTATGTTGAGCCATGCTTAAAACCACTCTCCCGATTGATATCACCGATTAGAATCATATAGAAAAAAGGTGATCCAAACGGCTAATGCCTAATTTAAAACATTGGTTCAGACTTCAATCAGGGCTGGAGGCCAGGAGTGCCTTTCTCCAATTGTGTGTTGTACGTGATTCCTCTTTCTTAGAGATTAGCTTCGGATGCTCATAAATTCGGCATCGAATTATTTTTAAAATTGTTCAATGTTTTTGTAATAGAAGCAAAGGGCAAGCTTTTTATGTTTCTTCCACAGCATAGAAGTTCTATCCTCCCATTTATCCAACCGTCCATTTTGAATGGAGGGTTAAGATTGCCCCAATCACAATGTCACGTCTCTATACTAATTTTTTTTTTCTGTAAACTATTTTGACACCAAATTTTGGACGTCCATTCCTCTATTAAACTCGCACTAGAGAAAAATATAAAAAAAATATTTTCAATAAAATAAAATGACCAAAATACCTTTGAAATTTTGAAGGGGTATTTTGGTCATTATATTTTATCGAAAAATTATTTTTAATAGTTTTTATAGGTGCACCCTAATGAGAAGATGACATGTACCAAATTTCATATTCATACAATTTGTATAAAAAAAACTAAAAATAAAATACTTTGAGACGTTGGATCTAAGATCAAACGGTGACTGACTCTCTTGATCAAAATCAGACGGCTAGATCGTAGGGGGAGGATAGAACTTCTATGCTGTGGGAGAAGCATAGAAAACTTTTTCATAAGTAAATGATAGCATAAATCTGCACTATTAGGAAAGAGTTTATATAACATCAATCTTATACTACAAAAGTAAGGTTCACCTTAAAATTTTATCGACAAAAATTGTTTTCATGCTAAAAATTTATCATCTTAACCTCAAGATTTATGGATATGCAAAAAAAAAATAAAAAAATAAAATAAAAATATATATATATATATATATATATATATATATTAAAGTCTTAAACTACTGCATCTTGTAATACCTCATCTAAACGATCTATTCTCATGGTTTTTAAGTGCTTATGAATCTACTTGATCTACAATATTTTTGGAACTTGAAGAGTTATACTTAGCAACAAAAATAGATTTCCAAACCACCATTAGATTTGCCAAATAACCAACAAAGTCTATAAATCCATTTCAAAGAGAAATTACATCCAAACTTCATTTGTCGAACTATGGTTTTCATGCAATACAAAACCATCCTTTTGTCACTTTTAAGATGTTAACCCTTGCTTTCTCTTTCTCTCTTTCTCAGTCAAAAAGCCAAACCTCTGACTTATAGCGGACCCCGAATAATTAGAAAAAAAATTGTCTGGCCAGACCTCTTCTTTGTACGATTGCATTGCAGCTTCCCGCTTACTTCCTTCCTTGTGTTCTTCTCGATCTTCCTTGTGAGAGAAGCAAAGAAGTGAGCCCTTCCTTTTCACTACTTTTCTTAGTTGCTTCACTCATAGCAAAAGCCAATCAGCGGGACTAGGAAGATCTTAGGAGACAAAAGGAACAATACAAAACAAGCGCAATATTTATATAAATTTTGTATTCCAAAGAGGTTCTTTTTTGTTTCTTTTATATTTTATAAAACATATTCTTATAAAATATATTCAAAATAAAAAATATCGCGCACATTATAGGAGTTAAAAAGTCAATCAGTACTCTCCAAATTTTGGCTGATATAGTCTTAGCTTCTATAAAGAGTACATAACCATACATAGGATACTCATCTGAGAACATACAAACACTCGCTCTATCACGAAGAACTACACTTACTCTATCAGGAAGAAGAAGAGTTTAGAAGGCTTTTCCAATGTAAACTTTTTAAGATCCATTTTAAAATCACCAAATGGGAATTGAGTGCGTGTAGCATAATGCTCTTGCGGGGAGTATATTTTCTTTCTGAAAATCTGGGATCCATCTAAGTATCACTAGATGATTGTTTTAATATTATAAACATGGATTTTGAGTTCTTGAATACCTAGATCTTTCGCTCTAAATAGATGCTTCCAGTTCAATCTTGAGACATTAGTTTTTAGGCAAATAGAAAATGAGAGTTATTTTCTTTTTGGCCGATGGGTTATGGAGATCCAAAAATATTTAGAGCTTGAGTTTTGCCAGAGGGAGCAAATGGTCCATATACTCCCAAAGGAGCATGGAATCATTTCAGATGAGACAATGAGAATTTTCAGTAAAAAGTGATTCTAGTTTCTTAAAAAATGATAATCTCTATTGAATTTAGAACATTATTTAACTTGGAAAATGTGCACATATATGTGTATGTATGTGTTTGTTGCTAGGTTGAGGAGGTTACAATTCCGAAAATTTGGGACCCCATGATTATTTTTGGATGAGAAGATGCACGATGGCATGAATGGAGGACCCTCCCAGAGAGCCTGTAATCATTTAGTTTATAATAAAAATGGAAACATTTTATATAAGCCTAGAAGTAAGGGGCACTTCAAAATTCCTGCAGAAATGAGTGTTTGAGAATTGGAAAGCCCCTAATCAATCAACTCGACCTTATATATATATATATATATATATATGAAAAAATCTTCCCAACGTCTCGAAAATGAATAGTGATTTTGCCTAGCCTCATCACCGTATATATATATATATATATAAAATCTTCCCAACGTCTATAGGCGAAAATAAATAGTAATTTTGCCTAGCCTCATCACCGTCCAAAGTTCATAGCACGGTCACAATTATCCAGTAGTGTTTTATTTTTCATTTTTTTTTCAAATCGAAATAATTTGAATTTGGAACGTGTATACATCTTAGTGAGGAGCACCTAATAAAAATATAAAAGAAATAATTCGTGAAAACAAAATTGATCAAAATACCCCTAAAACTTTTTAGGGGTATTTTGATCAATTTAT
>NW_006497648.1:9653647-9699616 GCF_000471905.2 Amborella trichopoda | reverse complement strand
AAAAATTACGAATCATGGACTCAAAAAAAAAACAACAACAATTCGATCATGGATTCAAAAAAATACGAATCAAGTATTACAAAAAATACTAATCATGGATTCAAAAAAAAAAAAAAAAAAAAAAAAAACTCTGTTCTTCCGTGCGGGACTTGCCGATTCCGTGCAGTGAATCGGCGAGTCACTGTGCAGAATCGTCCGGTTCTCTCTAGAACCGGACGATTCCTGTTTTTTTCACCGATTCGATCCGTCCATGGTGATTCTCGAGTCGAACCCGGGCGACTCGGCGGTTTTTTTAAACACTGCTTTAAACCATTAAACACTTAAAAAAACTCCTCTCAAATTTGAAAATGTCTTGTATAATCAACCTATGTGTCATCAATTTATTGGCTAGATGTCAAAAAAAATTGGTTACAATTAGCAATGGTAGGAGACACATCTACCCTACTACGAATCTCACATTGATTTGGATTTCCCCATAAACATTAAACCCCCAAGCCCATGCCATTCTGCTGTTCTTTAAAATAAATGGGGTCAAAAAGCGTGTTGTCCCGCAAGAGAAACCGCGTTAGTGGATTGTGTGCTCTACGGAAAAACAACAAACCCTAAAATGAACGGCTAAGATTTTCCATCTTCAAGGCTATCCATAGTGACCACTCATCTAAATAATCGATTAATCTCACCCCTCCACACAAGTGTCTCTATGGTCTAAGTCGTTGTATATGGCCAATATTCAATTTCTCATTGATAAGAATAAAATTGTAAATAAAAAAGAGGTTGGGATTCTTATTATTTTAAAAAAAGGTGTGGTTTCTATGAGGTTGTAATCTTAAACAATCCAATTAAGGCTCACTTCTAAATTTTGTCATAATACGTAATTTTAGCTTAACAATTTTTAGGATTATCTCAAAATTTATTTTCATACTTAATTATAAAATTTTAAATTTAAAAAATAGTTAAAATCAAGTAGATCAATAAACATATAAAAATCTTGAAAATGGACGGTCTTGATAATATGTTGTAAGATGTATTATTTCTTGCACTCAAAATCTCTTTTTTTTTTTAGATATATTCTTATATCTCGATATCAAGATAATCAATTCGAAAGAGTTTCAACATTAAAACAACTATGTAATTGTACATTTTAAAGTTGCAACCTGATATAAACTTTTTCTTTTAAAAAAACAATATTAAAAATAAAATAAAGACGGACAGTATCGTGTACGATAATGAGTTAAATCGCTATCGTGTGTGTATTTTACTAACTGCGCTGACTTCGAACTAATTTTTGATTACTTTATATCATTTTTGAAATAAATTGCTGTGGGAATGACGAAATTGCCCTCACAAGCTTTGAAATTCAAATATGGGTCGACCATTATCCCCCAAATCTATGATTTTCCGTAACAAAATTGAAATCAAGCTTTAGACAAATTTTTGGCATAATTTGATATTGAGGTCATTGCCAAAGTGGTAACTCTAAGTCCGATTCTTCTCGAGGAAAAAATAGAAGACGCCAAAAATAACAACGTGGCTAAGTGCCAAATAATCAATAATACAAAAGAAAGGAAATTGTGGGCAAGGTTATTTTAGTCAATAGACTTGCATTGGAATAGTACGAAAGTCATGCCGTATAGCTTGAAATCAAGATGTCAAGTAAAATATTATCAAATACTAATTCAGTCCCGAAAAAATTACAGGAAATTGTAAGTCCACACGTACCCCAATTTCTAAGCGGAAAGGAGACCGATTTAACAACGGGGACCATTGATTTTTTTCATAAACGTAGAATTGAAAGGATTCCTCGAAGGAGAAAAACAAGAAAAAGAAAGGAACAAAATAGCTCATGACTCCTCATAGTAATAGCTAAAATGCCCTTTTTTGTATGCCTTTGAGGACAAGCCTGGGGAATATCTTTGCCACGTGAAGCTTGTGTTATTATGGACGTAGAATAGGGCAGTTGCTACGTGGGTGCTTAGTGTTATTCTGGACGTACAATAAGATAATTGTGTAACATCATGAAGTAAAAGAAGGTGAAGAAGTAAAAAAAGAACAGGGAGACTTGTGTCTACTGTGAGCGTATGGATATTTTGTTAGTATTGATATACATCATTTACCCTTGCTTTGCTTTCTATAGTGGGGATTTGCTGTGCGTGAGGAGACCTAGAAGCCAAAGTTTACTTTATACGTGAGGATAGCAGGGTGAGGATATCATCTTCGTTGATGTATTTGAAGCTCATACGATGGTTTCAAGTTGCAATTGTATTCTTATTGACGAAGCACCTATTCATTCTGTGTGCGCATCAGATTGAACCTTAAAGGGTTAGTTATTGGATACATATTGGTAATTTCTAGAGAGATGAACAATAATGCTTATTTGGATCTTCGATTATTTCTGATTGAGGCATCTTCTACTCTAATCAGGTCAGGCTTTTGGTTACTTTTATCTTCTTGTAAATGGTTGATTTCGAAAATAACTCCAGCATGAAACTTAGTATTGTTCATTTGAATAAACTTAATTATCTTATTTGGTCGATAGCTGTTTCTCGTTCTCTTTTTGGAAAATCTAAATTTCGATACATAATTAGGAAGAAAATCATGAATTTTGGTTTCGAAACCTTTGAAGAAAGTGTTGAAAGATTTCCCTTGGTTGCTAATAATGAGAAATATGAAACAGAAAAGCCTCAAAATAATGGTGGAGGTAGAAACCCATACAAATCTATCGCTCAAACTGTAATCACTCAAATTCATCACTGCAACTGTGATCATTATCATCAACTAAGTAACAACAATGACTCTTCCTCCATACATGATCATTCTTCTCCATTCCCAGACACAGGTAATATTTTTGCTTCTATGTCTTCATGTGACACTTTCTCTTGGATAATAGACTCAGGGGTCACATATCATATGACTGGCAATTTACAATATCTGTCCAACCTTAAAAATAATGAAAATATGAATCCTATGTCTATTGCCAATGGTTCATTGATTCTTATCCATAGTGTTGGTAAGGCCAATTTATTATCCAAATCCCAAAACACTAAAGTTCTTTTTAGGCCATCATATTCCTCTAACTTGATTTCTGTTAGTAGAATTACTCAGAGCATGAATTGTAATGTTATTTTTTCTCTTAACTCTGTGACTTTCCAATACTGGGTCATGGGAAAGAAGATTGGTGAATGAAGACTATCTCATAGGCTATATTTATTTAATTAGGAGAATAAGGCTTCAGTTGTTAGTTAAGATAATTATGATATTAGTAAATTATGGCATTGGAGATTTGGACACCCTTGAGATAAAGTTTTAAAATTTTTAATGCTTTCTCTATCTTTAAACTCTCACTCTTGTGAAGTCCGTAAATTCTCAAAACAGACAAGACTTCCTTTTCAGTCTTCTATGCATGTTTCAAATGAATTCTTTTATTTGATACATTCTGATGTGTGGGGACCAGCTCATTTGATTCTTATGCCGGCTTTAAATATTTTGTTACTTTTATTGATGATTGGTCTTGTGCTACTTTGATATATTTATTGAAATAAAAACATAAGTTTTCCCTATGTTCAAATAGTTTTCTAAACTGATTTTTACTAAAATACAATGGCAAGATTATAATTTTTCGGATTGATAAAGATACAGAGTATGCAAACAAAGTTTTTTCTGAGCATTTATTGAGTTTCGGTATTATACACCAAATATTGTGTGTTGCAACACCTCAGCAGAATGGAGTTGTTGAAATAAAAAATAGATACCTTTTGAAAGCTACAATGTCTTTAATGTTTCAGATGCATGTTCCAAACATTTATTGATCTGAAGCTGTTTTAACTACTAGCTATTTGATTAACAGACTTCCAAGTAAAATTTTTAAGGATAAATCTCTCCTTGAAATTTTGGAAAATATAAAATTTGATTTGTCCAATTTGCGAGTATTTGGATGTGTCTTATGTTCATGTGGATAGGCACAACCGGGATAAACTTGATAAATGTTCTAGTAGATGTATTCTTCTTGGATACTCATCTACTCAAAAGGGATATAAATGTTATGATCCCATAACTAGAAAAATGCATATTTCCAAATATGTTCAATGTGTTGAAACATAGTCATATTTCCATGACACATTGAAAAATGGTTTGGAAAATAAGACCCAGGGGGAGTGTTCAAGATGTCATTAGCACCAGTGATGCGTCCAACATACTTGGAACAAATCATGATGATCAAGCCGAAGCTAAAGATACCTCTAAAACTTACCAAACTGGTTTTGAAGAAGAAGACTCCATTGTGGCTGTGGCCTCACTTGATCCCCCATTGCACATGTCTTCTTGTATATCTCAACCTTCCTCTAGACTACTTTACAACTAATTTTCAAAATGCTCTTTCTCAACCTGTGTGGATGAAGGCTATGAAAGAAAAACTTCAAGCACTTGACAAGAACCATGCTTGGAACATTGTCAAGCTGCATAAAGGGAAGAAAGCGGTTGGATGTAGATGCATTTATAAAATCAAATATAATAGTGATGAGTCAGTTGAGAGGTATAAAGCTAGGTTCGTAGCCAAATGATTTACCTAAACTTATGAAGTCGACTATAAAGAGATTTTTGCACCAGTTGCTAAAATGAATATGGTTTGTGTTATTTGTCTATCACATTTAATTGTGGATAGTCTCTGCATTAGATGGATATTAAAAATGCCTTCTTACATGGTGACCATCACGAAAACGTCTAAAGAAAAGGAGAGATGATTTGTATGCAAATTAAAGAAGGCTTTATATGGACTTAACTAATCACCTCGCGCATAGTATGCTAAATTCAGCTCAACCTTGATGAGCGTCAGGTTTCTTAGAAGTTCAGCCGATTTTTTGATGTTCACAAAAAGGGGAACTTTTGGTACAACAATTATACTCATTTATGTTGACGATATTATCATTACAGATAATGATAAAGAAAGCACCATGAAACTTAAAAAAATATTTTTACAAGAAACTTGATATCAAGGATCTTGATCAACTAAAGTATTTTCTCGGCATTGAAGTAATACATTAAAAAAAGGGACTATTCATTTCTCAAATGAAATATGTATTAGATCTATTGAAAGAAACTAGGAGTTAAACTCGTTGACACTCTTATTGATATTAATTACAAACTTAATTCAACAAATTGAAAACCTCTTGAAGTTGTGGGCCGCTTTCATAGACTTGTGGGCAGATTGATTTATTTGATTGTGACACAACTAAATATAATGTATGCGGTTAGTCTTGTGAGACAATTTACGCATGCTTCTAGATCATGTCATATGTAGGCGGTCGATAGGATTCTCAAATATCTCAAGTCGTCACGCGGCAGAGGTGTTTGGTTGAAACCGAATGGTCACACTAATATTATTGGTTATTCTGATGTTGACTAGGCAGGTAATCCAATTGACAAGAGGTCCACTACCAGTTATTGTACATTGGTCGGTGGAAACTTAGTTGCTTGGAAAAGCAAGAAACAAAATGCAGTTACTCGATCCATTGCAGATGCTGCATATAGAGCTATAACTTTAACTACAAGTGAATTGATGTGGCTAAAATACCTACTTCGAGATATGGGGTTCCCAACGGTCAATCCAATGAAGATGTTTTGTGATAATCAAGAAGCTATGCATCTTGTTTTTCATGAAAGAACCAAACACATAGAAGTTGATTGCCTCTTTGTGAAAGAAAAAGTTTAGTAAAAAATTATTAATACTCCTTATGTTCGAAGTGAAGACCAACTTGCAGACATGTTTACCAAAGCTATTGCAAATACAAAGTTCCATCAGATACTGTCCAAGTTCGGTTCCATTGATATCTACGCACCAACTTGAGGGAGAGTGTTGACAGTTATAGAAACCATATATTTAATTTCCTATCCTGTATATTACAAGATATTAAATTTATTATATTGAGTTATCTTGTATATTACAATACATTAAGTTGCTTGTATTGAGTTTTCTATTATTACTATTGTAAATCTTTGATAAACTAGAGTACTTCATTATGAATGAGATACTGATTTACTCTCTATGGACGTAGGCATTATGTCGTGTTGATTCTTCATCTCTCTCTCTGGTCTCTATTTTTTTAATTACAAATTCTATTTATTGCAAATTCTACAGAGACATATGTTTGACAAACCCCAGAGGTGTGTGTTATAGCGTATGTGTGCGTGAGAGAGAGATTTTCATATACACAAGAGGTGTGTGTTATAGCGTATGTGTGCGTGAGAGAGAGATTTTCATATACACAAGGTATGACTTGATTGGAACCCATGATTTTCTTAGTAGAACTGAGTGGTTTCTTCGGGGTACTGAAAAGGCCGTTAGAATTTATTAACAAAGTGGGCAAGCGAGATTTTCCCTTGGGAGTGGCACGCCCGATATTTGACGAGAAAATGATGGGCATTTTGGGTCACGTTTTAGTACAGTTGGAAGGGTAGGCATGAGTGGGTATTATAGTCAATTTTCTTGAATTTTCTTTTGAACGTAGGGAGCAAGAACAGCAATGAAGAAGAATTCAGCAGCTCTCAATGTCATCTGACTCTCAAGTTTTCTCTCACTACAAAACTAAGAGAAAATAAAATTACGAGAACAAAAAAAAAAATTCAATTCTACGCCTACATAAACCCCACACACGCTCACCGCAAAAACAAAAGCTTTCCCGATCCTTCCTCTCAGCTTCTTAGTCTCCTCTTTCATCTCTCTTCTTCTTCATCTATCTCTTCACTCTGAGAAACATAAACTTCTTCTTCTCTCTCTACTCTCACAGTTATGGCTGAACCGTTGACTCAAGAGCAAATTACAGAGTTCAAGGAAGCCTTTTGTCTCTTCGACAAAGATGGAGATGGTGAGTTTTTCTACCCTAATTTTTTTTATTTCTAGTTATCATTCTCTCTCTCTCTCTCTCTCTCTCTCTCTCTCTCTCTCAGAGTTTCATAAAGTTTGCAATGGCTGGGAATCAAGGGCCATTTCAAACAAATTATCTCTGAAATAGAACTGAATGCTGATTCTTTTGCAATATGATAGCCATTTTTATGAGGCCATGGATGGTTTTGGTCTTTTGGACAAATGGACAGTGTTTTCATTTCTTCAAGATATTAGTGACAAGGGTCTGGGCTTTCCTTGAAAGAAATAAGCCCCTGTTTTTGCTGTTTTGAGTGTTTTTTTTAATCATCTAGTATCCATGTGTATTTTTTGTAGAGTGATTTACACAGGAACCCTATTTTTTTTAAAAAAATACAAAATCCTCTCTTTATGAGAATAAACTAGAAATTACAAAGGTAGGCTATTCCCCCTTTTTTGAATTCTTTTTAAAATTGCCCCTTGGTTTAAGGATAGAATCATCGGTTTAAATTTTACTTTTTTTTTTTTATATATATATATATATATAGCTTTTTGTTAGTACGGCAGTGCCCCATGCTTTAGGGCGGCACCTTACTAACAAAAAAAAATAAAAATCGAGGATATCGTTGGACCGTGGGGCCATTATGGAAAAAAAAAACAACAACTTGGTCAACCTTCTTTCTATTTCCTACCTATATGGAGCATAAGTATTTTGGAAAAATTTTTTAAGGTCCGAACTTAAATCACTCTTCTTTGTAAAAATCGACACATCCTTGTTTGGATGTCTGAGTGGGCTTTTTTGCGACAAAGTTATCATTATTGTTTGAGAAATTTATCACAATCCATATAAGATATCAGCTCTTTAATATGTTATGATTTAATTTAAAAAAAGTCATCAACATACGAGCATGGCCTGGAACAGTTGAAAAAGGGTAAATTGACAAATTATTGAGAAGTTAGGTGCGCTTGATAAATTTCCATTGCTGTTATTGTTGTTGTTATTATTTGTTTTTTATTTGTATTTGTTCGGATTATGGTTTCTTAGGGCGAATCACTCTAGAGGAGCTAAAGACCGTGATCGTATCATTAGGCCAAAATCCAACCGAGGAAGAGCTGCACGATATGATTAGTGAAGTTGATGTAAATGCTAATGGTAGCATTGAGTTTGGGGAATTTCTGCATTTAATGGCAAGGAAAATGCAGGTAAATCTCTTTACATAGATAACAAAGAATTTGTTACAGATAACTGCTGGCAGTTTTGAAAAACAGTAAACATGTAGCTTTCTTCGTTTAAATTTTTTAATATTTGTATATATAGTAAATTTCGAGCTGAAAGCCTTGAAGGAATTATCGCTTGCAGGAGACGGACGCTGAGGAAGAACTCCTGGAAGCGTTTAAAGTGTTCGATAAGGATCAAAATGGATATATTTCTGCAACTGAGGTGATCTTTCTATCTCACATGAAGTCATAACTATATTTCCTAGTAAATGTTTTACGTGACCCAATTTGTGATATTTTTTCTGAAAATGTTCTATGGACCTTATTGATAAATTTGTGGTTTTGGAAACGATTTTTTGTGATATTGAGGCCCAAATCTTGGATTTAATAATTCAAGTTTTTCTAATTTGGGCAGCTAAGGCATGTTATGATCAACCTCGGCGAAAAACTCACGGATGAGGAGGTCGCCCAAATGATCAGGGAAGCCGATATGGACGGTGATGGGCAAGTGAATTTCGAAGAGTTTGTTAGGATAATGATGGCTGCTTGATCAAAAGGATCAAATAGCCTTAGCAAATTTGGAATCATTCATTCATGGTGCTTCCTCATGGTGATGGTGGTGATGTTTGGGTCCATCAGCTCAGTTTACTTTTTATTTGTTTGTTTGCAAATTGTCCTAGGCTAACTCTTTCTTTTCCAAGGATCAAAAGTACGTAAATCTTTGTCAATATGTGAATCAATCAATAAACTTTGCAAAACTACGTTCATATACCTTTTTGAATTATAAAAGTGGCCCAGTGAAGAACGCATTCATGTACAACTTAATCCGCTGTTTGTATGGTAACATGATACAGGAAAAGGACAAGAAAATGCATCAAATCTAAGTGACCCTATTGGGTACACGAGACATTGCTAGTACGGTAACACATTTTTGTAAAACACATTTCTTCATACCAATTCAAAATATGACCTTAATATTCAAAAAAAAAAAAAAAAAAAAAGAAAAAAAAGAAAAGAAAGAGGAAACTCAAAAGATGACCTGAAAAATGTTGATTTCTCTTCATACAATTTAAAAAGAAAACCCAACTGATACGTTTACTTTCTATATGCTAAAATCTATTGACCATAATGAAGGGGCTAAAATCTATTGACCATAATGAAGGGGTAAAAATAAGCTTGTGCAATATTGTGCTATGTATATACCATAATTAAGAATGGACTCAAGGCCAGAGGGTCAGGATAGCGGGATGCCACAAACAAATTCCTATCACATGTAAGGGAGTTCTTTCTAACTAAACTGCCTAAACATTAAAAAAAAGGAAAAAAGATCTATATTTGAAGAGGCAAGATACATTACTCCAAATATATCAAAGCGAGGCGCAATTTGGATAATTTGCTCCCTTGGGATCATAATGTACATCTACTCCCTTGATCAGAAGACTTACTTGGGAGCATTTTTTTTCAATCTCAAATTTGGGAACCCCCTAAAAATCACTAGATCATTATTCTCATTAAGAAACAAAATTAAACAAAATTCAATTTTGAGTTTACTAGCACTTACTAAAAATTAGATGATCCCTATTCAATCTTGAGACATTCCTTTTTTTTAAGTGCATAGAGGCTTCAATCATGACAAAAAAAAAAAAAAAATTTACCTTGAGATTAATTGAGGGGTTGAAGAGGTTACAACTCCTAAATCTGGGGCACTAAAATTAATCGTAGAAAGGGTTTTACCTAAGTGGGTAAATGGATACTCTCACAGGAGTTATGGCAATTTGTTATCTCCCTGTGCTTTGATAAAAAAACAAGAACTCAAATGTTTGGTCCTGCGGTTTCTCTGCCCCACATTAGGATAATGTCGCCTGCCTTCATATTTCAATTAAAAATGTCCCCATCTCCATAAATAACTCTTTACTAATAGAAATTCGGATTGGGATCGCCCAATAGCCGGTCGAAGTAAAAATAGATATCGACATTGAACATCTCCCTTGTCTCCCTTGGCTTGACTAGAACCAGGGTTACCTGAGACGCTGCTATCTAATTGGTCTATTACTTTGGAAATAAAAAGAAGGAAAAGTGTTGAGTGAGTCGGCCCACTCACACTATTCTTGTGCTGTCTCCTTACAAAATATATCTCAAAGATGTATTTTCGACCCAAAATTTTAGAATACACTAATATCAACCATGACAATGATCTAATTTTGGAAAAAACAATTTTTTAGAAATATAAATGTTATTTTTTTAATTCCTTTATGCACCATTCATTTTAACTTTTAGTGGATGTAAATATTTGTTGACGTCCATCTTAGAGATAGACGTTAGATAGCCAAGGGGCTGCACAGTAATAGGTGAGTTGGCTGACTCACAAAAGCCGTGTCTGAAAAATATAAAAGAGAATGGAATTTCAAAAGGATGATATATATGTGAGTTAAAATACAAAGAGAAAGAGAAAAAGAAAAAGGAAAATTTACATTATAATAGGATTTAATTAATATGCTTTGGTCCATATTTTCACAAATTTTACATTGAAGTCCTACGTTTTAATAATTTTTCATTCAAGGTTTGTTACAAATATCAAATTTCTTGGTTTTCTTATTTTTTATTTTATTAAATCCTAAGACAGCCCAAATAATGGAGGCCCCAGTTTTGGGTGGTCCAATTTGAGGAACATCGGACTGGTCCAAGTTTCTTCATGTGGTTTACAATGAAGAAGTTCGATGCTCAGACATCCCCTTATATTTTTTTTATTATTTATGTATCATATCTGATGTTTCTAAAATTGGGCTGTTCGATACTTACAAATTTTTATAAGTAGCAAGGGCTGTTTGATGTTAGAAAAATCGCATTGAACCTTTTCAATTTCAAATGTGGTCCGATAGAACCATCGAATTGATATACCTTAAAAATGCTAAGTATGAGGCGGTATGATGTCTAAAACAACATATCCTATACAAAACTAAAAGATGGAACACCCAATATTGAACCACCCTAGAAATGGGACTGTGCCCATGCATCAGAATGCATAAAGATAATTTAAGTATGTGCTAAGAATTTCCCCAAAAAAAACCCAATGGTTTGATTGTCCGAGAAGGGGCAGACTGATAGTTTTTAGCCTGGATCGGGTGACATCGCAAGGGGACATGTTCTTTAGCAAACACCTAAAGGTCAATGCCCAACGGAGATGGTACTGTAAACCTTGAATTATACATGCTGACATCACGAGGGACCCTCCCTTTGGATGAAACTTGAAATTGAAAGGGTCAAAAGGTAACAATCCTTGATTACGATTGAGGTTTTGGTAGGACCATGACCTTAAAGTATCTGGTATAGTCGCACTTTTGGTCCCCACTTTAAAAGCACTTCTAGTAGTGGGTATATCTTTGTGATGATATACAACCCTATGGAGAAATTGAAGCTTTAAAAATAATATAAATTTAACATTTAAAAAAAGAGAATATATACAATGAGACCATTTATTTTTTGTACAAGGAAGTCACAATTACTAACAGCCATGCAATGCGAAATATGACAGCTTATGTGTGTCATAAAGTTCGAAATTTTTTTTTTGAACTTTGAGTTTAGTCACTAAAATAAATGCAACCACCCAATTTTACATCCAATTGTCAAGATTAATTGTGACTACCTTGTGCAAAAGGTAAATGGTCTCATTATATACTTTCCCTTAAAAAGGGTATGGTTTCGATAAGGTTGCAACCTTAAACAATTCAATTAAGGCGGAACTTCAATTTTTATTATAATATATAATTTTGGTGTAAATTTTTTTAAGATATCTGAAAATCTATTTTCATATCTAATTATAAAATTTTAAACTCTAAAAATGGTTAAAATCAATAGATCTATAAACATATGAAATTCTTGAAAATGGATGGTCTAGATAATGTATTACAAGATGCAATATTTCTAAAACTATATTTTTTTTTTTTTCAATGTTCGTACATATTGATATCGAGATGATCAATTAGGGATTTTTTAACATTAAAACAACTTTTTTCCGATGGAGTTTTGATGTGCATCTTTAGTTATACGTTTTAAGGTTGTAGCTTTATATAATTTTTTTTAAAACAATTTAGTGAACCTTTTAGTACTGGAAATGACTGGTCTAGAGTCTAGGCTATTAAGTGCGAAATCCATTTTTTTTTTCGTGTCCATTACTTTTTGAAGTTGAGATAATCGATTTTGGAGGTTCTTCATATTTTCCCTTTTTATTGGATGATTTTCTAGTGCTGAGTGTTTCTTTTGGTAAGATTTGAGGTGCATCTTTGTGAAGTCATGGACACATAAGTCATGGTGCATCTTTGAGAATGCGCTCGGTCTTGGTGGTAGTACCTAGAAGCTTCATGATGAAATATGTGACTCCATTCTCATTAAGGTAGGGGCCCAAATTCCCACCGACTTACTTTTTTTTTTTACTTACCTAAAAAAAATAAATTTGCGACATAAAATACTTTCCCTATTCTTACTAGATAATAATAAGGGAAACTAACGTGTAAATCCTTTTTTTCTAGAATTGAAAAATAATCACTATTTTTTCATAGTTTATGCATGGTCCTTATATTGTAATTTCCTTTCCAAAGATGATATCGGCTCGGTAATTCAAGTATTAGACCACATGTAAAACTCTTTCTTCCAAAACTCAGTCCAACATTTGAAGTACCACATCTATGTTATTGTGGTCCGATGTGTCTAGTACCATACCGATCTTTTTCAACTTTTTGTCTAGTACTTTAAGTACCATTCCAGCAGGTCCGGTACTTAAAGTACATGATCAACATTTGGGGAAAAAATAGCAAATAGTTGGGAAGTACCAAATCATATTTTTTCATTGTTCATGCTAGTTTGGTATTGCAATTACACTAATGGCTCCAGGAAAAGAAAAATAGCAGATATTACGGACTCAATCTGGTACATCAAGCGCCAGTTCGAGTTTTAAAAGAAAAGTCCTATACGTGGTCTGGTACTTCAAGTACTAGATTAGGTTTATTTTGGGGAAAATTTAAAAAAGTCGACAACCAATAGAAAATGTGGACAATAGATATTACTTTTTAATTACCAGAGAAAATTGATTTATAGTTGATTTCTCTAGTAATAATTATAATAGTAGAATGTGTACCTCATATAGAAGATCAACTCGGGAGGATTTTTTCAATTTGAAATTTTAGAAATCAATTAAGAAATAATCAATGATTATTCTAAAAAAAGGTTAAAGTTTGAGTTTTCTAATGCTTAGATCTCATCATCAAAAAATTGGATGGTCTGTTCAATCTCAATACATTATGTTATTCATGTATATAGACGGTATAATTAGGGCATTTTTTTTTTTAGCTTAATCTATAGGCCGAAGAGGTATGTCCCCAAAATTTGAAATCCTAAAATTAATTCTAAGTGGGGTTTTACACGAGAGAGTAAATGCACATTCTACTCTCCCGAGGGAGTAGAGTATCTTTTGGCACAACGAGAAATAAAACTAGCCGCGATGATAACGATTTTGGCGATCAGTGGTGGGTGGATTAATAAAAAATTGATTTCACCAAATGTGTTCCGTAATATATTTGTCAATTTCCACCGTGTTGAAAAAGATAAAAATCACATTTTTTTTGTCTTAAAATGTGAGAATAAAAAGTACTCCTTAAGATATTTGTCAGTCTCCTTGAACATCACCGTGTTGAAAAGGAAAAAAATCTATTTTGTGGTCCCTAAGATATTTGTCATTTTCCTTTCGACCTCACCGTGTTGAAAAAGAAAAAAGTACATATTTTTTCTCTTAAAATGTAATAATAAAATATTGGGATTGTCCGCAAAGAGACCATTTATGTTTGGGTGCAGAGTGTATACAGCCGAGGCTCTAAACAATCAAATTAGAGCCCACTTTCAAATAGTATCGAGAAATGTGGTTTCAATATTAGAAATCTTTGCCTGGTCTTAAAAAATATTTTCATCTTTAACTATAAAATTTAATACTGTAGATCAGGCAATTTTATGAAAACTTGAATAACTTAAAAATTGACAGTAAAAAAATGCATTACAAGATACACTATTTCCAAAACTTGAAATCCATTTTTTTTTGAAGTCCAACATCTTGACGTCAAACTTGAAATCCATTTTTTTTTGAAGTCCAACATCTTGAAGTCGAGATGATCAATTTGAAGATATTTGGGAATCAAAACAACCTCTTTGTTGTGTGTCCCTTTTTTATGCATCTTTTTATTTTCTGTTTTTATTTTCCATAAATCCCTGTGTCTTTGGAAAGACAAGGTGTCATGTTCTTTTGTTGATCGAGTCTTGTAACGGGTAAGCCCAGGATGGTAGAAGGTGGTAAGTTACTCGAGTTGTGCGCAGGTTGTTGCTTAAGTTTAGGAGTCATGTGGTAGTCGTTGCTAAGTTTAGGGAAGATGTTGTGATAGGAGTCTTTAAATGGCCAGAATTAGAGATTGTAATTATTTGGAATCTCATTAGTAAATGCTTGGCATTGGAGGTTGGTTTTCCCTCGAAGAAACCACTTGGCTTTTGAGGTCAGTTTCCCTCGAAGAAACTACAATTATCTTTGTTCTCCTTCTAGTACTGGACTCTTAGTATTATGTCAAAAATAGGGAGGAATAAGAACAAGGGTAAAAATCGTGAGTTATCCTATTTAGCTAGCGAAAATATCCACAGAAACTTGCATTCCCCTCGAGCTACACGTTCGAGCTTTTGGGCACATAACACTCTTCTAGTAAAATTTTTGACATAGGCTCTAATTTGATTGTTTAGAGCCTAGGCTCTATATAAACTTTTCCTTTTATGTTTTGTACATAGATATCACAATCACTCCCACTCATTACATGTCAAATTGGATGTGTTTTCTCTTAATACATTTTTTTTTAACATCAATGCTTTGGTTGGTGTAAAAATATTCCCTGGAAAATATTTTCATGATAAATGTGAATTGAATTTTTTTTTTTTTTTTTTTTTAAGAAAGGGTGATATTCATTAAGACAATGAAGTAACAAGACAAATGGAAAGGACAAGAAAAAAAAAACAAAAGCAAAAAGAGGAGGCCTGAAAACAACAATAAAAGACCACTAGGGAGCAGAGGCTATGACAGCTAAAGAATCAGCCCCCAAGTTTGAATGTCTGTGAATAAGACTGAAAGAATTTTATTGACCCCTCAACACCCAAAAATTTTCATCCATGGAACCACTGAGCCTTCAAGGAATATGAGCCTATAGTCAACACCCACCAATAACATTAGTTGAATCTCCTTCAAGAATGATCTTGGAAAAGGAGGTGTCAAGATGAACCACCCCCATCTTTAGTACTAACAACTTAGCTTCATTTACCTCACAGTAATGGAATCTCTCCGAAAGGGACCAAAGAACAATTGCTTGGTAGTCCCACAGTAAAGCCCATCCATCCCAGCAATTACATCGCACGCATCCATCGAAATTCAACTTAAACCACCCAATCAGATGTTTAACCCAGACACATCTAGGGGAAGGGCAACATTTCTTGAGCTTGATGATATCTTGAAAATGTGCAAAGAGAGATAGATTGGGCACAATAGAGATAGAGAGGGAGGATATCATAGGCCCAGGAAATAGCTGAGCAATGAATAAAATTCTTCAGAGAATTGACATCTCTCGAGATACCCTCAAAGGTTCTGAAATTGCATGCTTTCAATAAATTTCATAGTAAGGCTGCAACCATTATTCTCCAAAGATGCAAACCCACTGAAGGGAAAGAGGGGCTCCAAATCTAATGCATTAAAGAATGGGCATCTTGGGACCATGGCCTATTCTAGCCACTCAAACTGAAAAGCCAAGCCCAAAAGATAGTAGTATTGGGGCATTTGAGGAATGCATATATGTAAAAATATTATACAATGGGTGTGTACATAATGAGACCATTTACCTTTGGTACAAAGTGGTCACAGTTAATCTTGACCATTGGATGTGAAATTGGGTGGCAGCATTTATTTCATTGACCAAGCTCAAAATTCAAAAGAAATTTTCTCGAATTTTGTGACACACCCAAGCTCTCAGATTTCACATTGGATGGTTGTAAATAATTGTGACTTCACTGTATCAAAGGTAAAAGATCTCATTGTATGTAATCCCTATATTATATTTATAATATAATTGATTTTTCTTGTGGAAAAAGTTTATATAAGGATGCAACCTTATACTGTAGAACTACGGATGCCCCTCAAAAACCCATCAGAAAAGGTAGTTTTAATGTTGAAAAACCCTTTGATTGATCATCTCGACATCGAGATGTATGACTATGAAAAATACAAAGATTTTAAGTCTCAGAAATAGTGTGTTTTACAACATATTATCTACACCGTCCATTTTCAAGATTTTCATATGTTTATAGATCTACTTGATTTTAACCATTTTTAAAATTTAAAATTTTATAATTAGATATAAAAATAGATTTTGAGATAATCCTAAGAATTCTATTTTTATAATCCTAAGAACATTGTACATCAGAATTATATACCATGATAAAATTTGAAGGTGCACCTTACCTGTCCACCTACGGATGCATCTGTATGCCGACTGTACCTTTTTCTTATATGCCCATAACCCAACTTGACCCGGTGGCATTCAACATAGTCTAAGTGGGGTTTGGGTCTAGCAAAGACATAGTTAGATTGGGTCTTGGTTAGGGTCAACCTGGACCCAACCCGACCCCTGCAAGTGTGTGCCCTTGCACTGGCACTCGTTGTAGTGATTAGCTACTAGCTTCAAGTCTTTTTAATCCAATAATTAAAGGAAAAAGTTTTGAGTGTCAACCTTATACAATTGAAGTAAGGTGCACCTCAAAAATTCTATAAGAAAGAGTATTTCGTTATTAGAAAACCTTCCAATTGATCACTTGATCTCAAGAGCCACATATACAAATAAAAAGTTTCAAGTCCCAAAAATAGTACATTTTATAATAAGTTACTAGACCATCTATTTTCAATATTTTTAAGTGTGTATAAATATGGTATATACTATTTCTAGAATTTTAAATTTCATAGCTAGAGACCAAAATAGATTTTCAAATTATAATAAGGTTTCTAGTACGAAAACTACATCTCTAAGCAAAATTTAGAGGTGCCCCTAACTTATACATGCAAAACTTCACCTGTGACAGAAAAATAAAAGGTTTCAGATCAAGTATGAAGTACAGTTAGTGTACAAAGATTTGGATCCCTAGTTATTAACGCAACCAAATTGACAGTGGAATCATTCAAAGTTCGTACTGGATTCTGATGATCATGGAAGTTCTCATAAACAGAGACACTTGACGTGAACCAGAGAAACCACCCACTTCAAAATTTCACAATATTTGGAAACCATTATGTCAATATCAAGCAATTTGTGACGGTCTAAATAAAATACTTCAAATCGACTCTTCAGCTTATAGAAAATGCTCTCATTTAATTCTTGTTTAATGCTTAGGTTGGTTCTAGATCGTCACCCAACAACTGAGGATTCTCTCTGAACTAGTCAAACTGGCTTACTGATCAATTCATTTTGTGTGAACTAGTCAAGCTTGTATACTCACAAATCCAATGTCCAAAGCAGGTTTAAAACGTGGAGATTGGGCCTGGGAATCGTCAATCCAGATCAAATCTAAGGTGATCTGGTCCCCCCCCCAAATCCCCCCATTCTTTAATTAAATTATGACCGAGTTTCCACCGGTTCATCTGATCGGATCGTCGATTGGGTTTGGGACAATGGATGGGCCATTCAAAATCCAATTCCGGGTGTTAAAACAGTAGTTAAAATAAAGGTCAAAGCCGTGTGGTCCAATTTTGGGCTTAGTGTTCGGCCTTGGGCTGGCCCAAATGGATACCAAACTTTATTGTAATCTACAAAAACGTTGGGTTCGTAGACCTTGGTTAACTTCTAAACCTTACTACTGTTGCCTTCCTTTTTTTCTTTCATGGGAAGAAATTTTTGTGGCTCTTGAAAGAGTCTTTGGGCCCAATAAAAAGATAGTTATTTTCCAATTTCAAGGATTTAATCAGGGCCCAAAACTGGTCTGGGTCAAATCTTTCTAATAAATAAATTTGAACATGGTCGTCAAACCACTTTGTTGGATAGAACATCCATTTGGTTGATTAATGGTTAATAGTGATTTCATGTTGCACTGGAGAGGGTTGGTGCACCAACTGAAGATAAGGACTATGGGGTTGGTAAGATGGGTTTCCAATTATAGACCATAATGCTACATCCCCTGTTCTCGGATCATTCAAGCCAAGAGGTAGAATATTGACCATTGTTTCTGTATACTGCTTTTGTATACCATGTGAAAGGTATTGTTGGATTTAACATGGATTAACTGGTGTTCCAACTTCCAATCCAATTTAGAATTCAGAGAGTTTTGGATTCTAACTACGAAAAACTGAGAATTTCGCTTCTTTGAGTTTTGTGTTTATCAGTGAGGTTGGTCACTTTTCAAACTTGAGTTTCAAATTTCCAACAAAAACACGCTGGCAGCAGTTAGTTTTACATAACTGCCGTTGGCATCATTCGACCATAGTATGATTTGTCACTACAACCAAGCTCACTGACTTCCACGTCCCACCTACTCTGAATTTTCAGTTCTTTGATATTTTGACTCGTGTAACCTTTTATCCTACTCCCACCTACTCTGTTGTAGTACATGCTTCAAAACAAGAACATCGAGTTTTAGATCTATGTAATCCTAATCTCAGATTGAGAAATCAGAATTTTCAAGATCAAAAGAGGGGAAACTCTATCCACGTGAACTTTCACCGCGCTTAACCCAAAAAACAGAAAATTACAATTATCCATGGGTGTATAAGAGCTCTGTACTTTTTTAGATTGTACCCACTTGAGCCACCATTTTGTACACTGGGCAGTTTTATTTATTAAATACATAAATTAAAACAAGAAATAGAAATCATTATAAAATAATGAGAAAAAATAATCAACTCTAACTAGTATTATTTTTTTGGGAACAATAAAAGAAATAAATTATAAGTAACATCAAAATAGAACAAAAATATGCATTCCACAACATTTATACAGTAACGACAATTTGGGCAAACATGGTTGTTATTGGGCCAAGTGAAAATGGATTCTGCATGGAATTTGTGAGAGTGAGTGTGTCTGCATCGATATCACACACGCAAGTGACTCCATTGCTTGACTAGTGGCTGACCCATGGCCATAATCCTCAAGGAAGAGACGCGGCTTCAACTAGAGGTAATCAACTATTTCCCTCAAATATTCATTGGCTTCTAGACAGTCTCTTGCCCTGGTCTAGGGACATGGCGGAGGGAGGGGGCTTCAACTATTGAGAGTAGATCATCTATTTGCTTGCTCTGAAATATTCCTCAAGAACTATTCAACTATTGAGGGTAGATTATCTATGTGCTCTGAAATATTCGTCAATAACTATTGAAAGTACCTCTCTATTTGCTCTGAAATATTAGTTAAGATATTTATTACAATTGTTTCTCGAGGCCCTATACCCCTATTTTGTTGGATCTCTAATTCCTTCCACACTTCATTGTTAATAAATTCAGTTATATTGACACAATTGTTAAATTCAATTCCCATAACCCATTTTGTTTTAACTCTAATTCTTTCTACACTTTTAAATTCAGTCCCTATACCCTATTTTGTTGGAACTTTAATTCCTACCCCATTTTGTTGTAACTCTAATTCTTCCCACATTTCATTGTTAAATTCCGTCCCTATATCCTATTTTGTTGAACTCTAATTCTTCCCACACTTCATGGGTAATAAATTCAGTTATGACATGGATGACTCGAGGACGACACCCATATGCCTCTCAACACATTATAGAAGAACCTGTAGGTAAATTGTCATGTTCAGGGTTCGGATAGCGGTGACGAAGTGACGCGACATATAATCATGTTGAATTGGCCGTAAGCATGTGAATGATAGGCAGTAGTAGCAGTTGATTTCCATGAATATGTTCTGTCTGATATCGATATTGAGTGAGGAGGACGTTTTGTTCATTTTAAGTTCAACCTCATAGCCAAAGCGGCTGGGAAGAGTGGCCATGGTCACACAAAATTGGTGAACCTTTAAAGGATTACAAAAGAGAGATTTTAATGTGAGGAAGAGGTTCGATTAATTGGTGCAAATCAGGTCATGGTGCCCAAAGTGACCCCTGTTCTTCATGAGATAAAAGCTACTCTTGAATAAGAGGGACTGAATTTTGGCATACAAATAGAGAAAGAAATCGAGAAGCTGATTAGCCACTAGCTAAAGAAGAGCCTAATTTGGAGTCAATTGTACTCAGCCATGGTGGTTCACTTCACAGTGTGTGGAGACTCATGAAACAAATTATTGTGTGGGAGACACAAAGATTAGAACAGTTACAACTAATGTTTTAGAACATGGGGGTGTAAGAAAGCAATGTTAGGGCAAAGGTCATGCCGCAATTACACAGTTGAGAATGTATAAAGAGTCATCTTTTTAAATTTTGTCATACAATTTTGTACAACTCTCTCAGTGCACAGCATTTTTTCATCATAGTAATTAAATTTTTAGTTAAAAAAAGAAAAAAGGAAAAAAAAAAAGAGGTTCTTTCTTAATTACTTGTAATTAGAATTGTTATGGAAAGACAAGGATACCCAAATAAAACGGATTCAGCAACAGAGGCCTAATAAATACGAAGTCTTAACTGATGTGATGTAATAGAGATGATGAAGCCCCAACTAATGTGATAGAGAGAGGGAGTCTTGGTTAAATTTGAACATTGGTTAGTACACTAGCAAGTATACTGTTTTTTTGTAACATTTTAAAGATGGAAAAGTATACAAAAAGTCACTTTTATCCATCAGATTTTAAATCGGGTGTTTATGAGTGTGTCATGGACTAGACTCTAAGTTCAAAATTAATTTCTTAAACTTTGTCATACCCAAAGCCATCTGATTTAACATCCAATTTCTACTAGTAATTATGACTTCTTTATATCAAAGATAAATGGCCTCATAATATACAATCTCTTAAAAAATTCGTCGAGAAAACTATTTTTCATTTCCCCTAAAAGTACTTCTCTTTAATCATCTACGTAAAAAAAACATTGAAGTATTTTGAAAGGAAAATAAATTGTTGAAAATACATATGATATTAAATTCACTCAAATAGTTTTTGTACCGATTTTTTCCCATCGAATTACATTAAATTCACTCAAATAGTTTTTGTACCGATTTTTTCCCATCAAAAAAGAAATATTGCAATACCACGGCCCTCATCTATTTTCCTCTTTCCACATCAATATAAGCAAATGTATACTTTTTAAAATTTTATGAAAATTGATTTCAATTTTGATAGAGAAAATAGTTGATACTATCGTTTCACTTTTTTACGGCTCAAAAGCATAACTCTAATCATCAGCTGACATCATAGAGAATTAACGTGTCAGCCGTCCACTAACGACATTTGACGCTTGCATGATGCTAGCGAGTTGTAGGAAAAACAAATGCGTTGGGATGTAGATTCTTATATGGAGAATCGTTAAGACCAACTTGGCTCGGGCTCGATACTCGGGCCCGGCCCAAAGCTGAGTAACTCAAACTCCTTTGAGCAGTGTTAAAAAAAAAAAAAAAAATTAACTTGTCAGCCATCCGCTAAAGACATATGGCACTGGCATGATGCTAGCGAGTTGTAGGAAAAACAAATGCGTTGGCATGTAGATTCTTATACGGAGAATCGTTAAGATCAACTTGGCTTAGGCTCGATACTCGGGCCCGGCCCAAAGCTGAGTAACTCAAATTCCCTCAAGCAGTGTTAAATAAATATATATATATATATATATATATATATAAATATAAATGATATGGAAAAAGTAAGAATCAAAGTAATCCCAAAACAACAATAAAAATCCAAACAAGATAAGGAAAAATTTGTAAAACGTGGATTTAGAAAAAAAAGTGATTTATGCCTTTGAGATATTTTATAAAAATCCAAAAAAAAAGAAAATAATAGGGCACACAATCATCATAAAAGATCTTAAAATTACATATAAAATATTTATACATTTATTTTACTTACTCGGCTGAGTGAAATAATTAGGTTCTTTTAGAACTCATGCATTTTAAATTTTTCTATAATATTCATGGTATAAATCTACTTTTTGAATAATCCATTTTTCGTAGCTTTTTTCCATCTTATTTAATCTGCTAATGGGTCTATTAATACTTTTAACTTGTTCTTTTTTTTAAATTCTTTTAGAGGTCTTTTTACCCTTTTTATAGCTTTTTTTTTTTTTAACTCTTTTTTGGGTGTAAGTTAGTTCGTAACTCGGTCAAGTACTCGGCTTGCACAAGGTCCGAGGATTCGAACCTCGAACCACTTGACACTACCCTTAGAGGTCGTAGTGCTGCCCTATTAATAAAAAACTTAAAAGCAGTGGTTTAAAAAATAAACTAGTGTCTCGGATCGGGCGTCCCAAAAACCCATTCAGATGGATGAATCAGCGATTTGGATCGAGAATCGGCTAAATCGATCGGATTAAGCTTTAAATAAAATCTAAAAAAAATATTAAAATTCATTATAAATATTGTTTTTTAAGAATCCAATAAAAAATATGGGTACTACATTATTAAATTTCATTTTTTTTATCAATATGCGAATACTGAGATGTTATTTCCCTGTATGAATTTATGTTAACCATTAAATTTACATCACACAAAAGAAAAATCATGGATGAAATATATAATCATATACGGAGTACAATAAAGAATTGATTAAATCGATAAAAAATGACCATAAAAAATGGCCATCACTAACTAACTATAATCTTATATACTGAAATTGAAATTGTTGGTTTACATTTTGTCAAGGTAACTTTTTATTTATTTTTTGACAAAAAATTATTTTATTTTTTGTCATAACTTTTATTTTTTTATCAATGTAAATTTTTTTTTTTTGAATTTTTTTTTTTTTGTCAAGGTAACTTCTATTTTTTTTTTCATAACTGTCATTTTTTTGTCAAGGTAATGTTTATTTTTTTGTCAAGGTAACATTTTTTTTATTTTGTCAAGGTAATTTTTATTTTTTGTCATATAACTTTTATTTATTTTTATCAAAGTAACTTTTATTTTTTTGTCAAGGTAATTTTTTTTTATTTTTTGACAAAAAATTAAAAAGATGATGGGAAAATAATCTATGATTAAATGCCACTAGGATATTTTTTATTTGATTTTTGGGATCCAATTAAGAATAACTAGATGATTATTTTGAGACAAAAAAAAAAAAGTTCTCTAAAAATTGGACTTTCAAGTACGTAATACATTAGACTTGAAAAATATTCTTTTTTTAATATTCATGCTCAAAATATAACATTGCCGAAATCTTAAAAATGCATGCTTAAATTTGCATAAAGGAGCAAATGAACAATATGCTCCCTGAGCAAAACATCGTTACGTTAGCAATTTGGAGCCAACGAAAATGGCACCCTGCTACAATATCCGGTTAAAAGCTAAAAAGTCCCCATGGAAACTTTTGGGGAATGAATGGCAACATAAAAAGTAATGCGAACCTTTTTATTTTAGTTCATGTGCGTTTGAGGTGAGCGTTTATTAAAACTGTAGCGAATGGTTCGAACTTTGAAGCAATCCCCGGTTCTTCTCTTAAAAAAAAGGCGAGTTCTTCTCTAAAAAAAAGGCGATTTTGTGTATTTTAAGCAAAATCTCTGGGTCCGTACGTGATCCCTCGATTTTGAAACACATTAAGCCCAAAAGCTAACAATACACTTTCATCTGACAAAAAGAGATTGAAATATGTATATATTTGTAAGCGGTAAAGAAACAGTTCTCAAACTTTTCCATATGTTCATCCACCGAAACCAATCACAACACACATAGAGTTTCCTTATTATTTCCTCACGTATCAAACATAATACAAATTACAATAATGAATAGTGAAAAAGAAAAAACAATCCCAAAAAAATCAAATCGTCTCACCACATGAGAAATCATTAGTACCATAATTTATAAATAAGAACTCCCTCTTCAAATCTCACATTACTTCTTCAGTGTATTGCTGCTGCACAACAAATGCAGTTGCCAAACAGGAACCAGGATTTTGATTTGTATCTTCCTGTGGGAGTATTTGTTGTGATTATCTTTGCTGGAGGACTCCAAACTTCATCCACAGCTTTCACAGTTGCAGTCTCTTCCTTTGATGATTCAGGTACCACATATGTTTGTCCATCGAAGAAGCTCTTTAGTGGAGTTCTCATCTTACCTGAATCAGTCCTTTGAATGGTGGGAATTTCTCTCTGGTTTGGCGATGGATACTGCGCTTGAGCTGATTCATCACTCTCTGTTTCAGGTATTGAAACTTGGGTTCCCGATTTTGGGTCCTCAAAGTCCACATTTTTTACAACTTCCAAGTCTTCTTGGGATGTCTGCTCTTCTTGGTTTACAGGGTTCGCGAAATCACCATCTTTCTCCTTAGCTTTATCCATCTCCTCTTTTTTATCAGCCTGCAATCGGTTTGAGATATGGGGTGTTTCTTTATCCTCTAATGACTGATCAACAGCATCAGGGGAATTTCCCGTTGTTCCTATCGGCTTTACCTTTTCATTCACTTCCTTGCTGTTAAGACACCTAGGTTGTTCCATCGTTGCTTCTTTGACTGAATGATCTGTACTTACAGCATCAGAGGAACTTGTAGCTGAATCACCTTCCTTCTCTATCTGTTCTGATGTGTTTTCAATGGCGAAATCATCTTTAATTTCCATCTCGGACTTTAAGTGGTTTTGGGCATCCGTCTCCTTAACATTTTCTGGATCAACAGGCTCCGGTACTTCTTTTTCTTCAAGCACACTGGCACTTGGGATCTCAGTTATCGCACCTTCAACTTCTTTGTCTTCGTCAGCAACATTGGCTGGCGCTTTACTTTCAGATTCAGGAGATTCATATTCTTGAAGTTCTCTTTTCTCTTCGGAATAATCCAATTCAAGCTCGATTTTGGGGCCTGAGACTTCCTTCTCATCTTTATGAACAGTGGTTGAACCTGTAATTTCAGATTCAGGAGCACCGTATGTGGGTGGTTCCCTTACCTGGATTGAAACATGGTCCAATTTCTCAGAGCTTGAGTCATTCGGAGGGGATGAAAATTCAGATGGGGGGACCTCGAGTTTGTTGATTTCTATTTTCCTTTCAAAATCAAGCTCATTTTCCTTATCATTCAATCCCAGGTAATCAGAAGCATCCTGCAGTTTAACTGAATGGTTCTCAGACTCTTTAATTTCCTCTCGACCACTCTCGTGTTCTCTCTCGGGCTTCATAGATGGTTCATTATGATCTTGGGTTGGGGGATCTGGAAGAACAGATTGTGTTTCCTTCCCCAATAATTCTGTTTTTTCTTCATTTATACTGCTTCTATTTGGGACTGCTTCCTCTCCCTGTGATTCATTCACATTTTCTAAAGAACCTGAACCAAATTTC
Source organism: Amborella trichopoda (assembly GCF_000471905.2). The sequence continues at coordinate 9,674,090 of NW_006497648.1, read as the reverse complement.
ATCTCAAGTGCTTGTTGGGTTTCGTCTTCAAAGTCATCAACTTTGATGTCTAAATCGGTAGATTGATCAACTTGCGCAACCCCATTTTCACACTCTGTGTTTCCTTGCACTTTGTTTCTACTTTCATCTATGGTAGAATACTCTGCTGAGATGGCCATTACCCCAGGTTTTCTCCTTTGATCAACTGAATCTTGGGATGCGATGGGAGTATTCAATGTTGGTTCTTTACGTTCTTCCATAGTTTCTGCAACATAGATGCAAATTATTACAAACTTAATCCTACTTGTTCACTAAATACAGCCTAGAGATAGAAAATGTTTTAAAAACGGTGCAAAACTTATTTAATGGTTAGTACTGTAATGTTTTCTTCCTGGAGACTACATGTCCTGAAAATTAGGAAAATAATTCTCTAGGGGAAACGTAAATTGGGCTTGAATCTAAGGTTACAACCATAACAATATTGAGAGAGAGAGAGAGTCAGAGAGAGCAACAAAAATCATTACCTTTTGGTACACTGTAGCCCCGTTTTGAAAAAACTCATGCTAGAATCATGAGATTGGCCAGAAAATTGAAAATAGAGATCATTTTGCCTTAAACGAATATTACATTTGAGGAGTATAAGGAAAATATAAAGTCATAGACGTTTAATTATAATCCTTACCCATCACGTTTTCTTTTATTTTTTTAGATCAAATCCATCACCATTTTTTCTCCCTCTTATTTATAATCCTTCAATTTTTCTCTTTTGAAGTGCTTTTTTTTTTTTTAGAAGTTCTTGAGAAATGTAAAAACCATGAAAATCTCCTGATAAGTTGCCTCACTGAGATATTCTGAAGAACAATACCGATCAGAATGATAGATCAAAGTGCTAGTATTAATGAAACAATAGCTAAATAATCCATTTTTTTAAAGAATAGGATTCAACGCTTACTAATACATGCATTCACACCACTTTTTATCTCTCCTATAAATACTGAAAATGTTTTTTTAATTAAAAAATATAATCTTTTGTAAGCCTTCCAATTGAGCTATGTACTTCAACCCCTATTTTAGTGCTTTGCTCATTAGAGATACAAAATATTCTAAAAAGCCTTAAATTTTTGCTTCAAGTATGCTTCCAATCTGGTATGAAACCATGATACAAACAGGAAATAGAAAATTACTAACCATTTCCATTAGTTGTCTCTTCTTGGGTCTGATCCCCCATACTTGAGGGGACTGCATGTTCATGGCTCTTTTGGTTCTCTTCACCATCTTCAGCATGCGAGCCTGCAACTGGCTGATCTATCACTGCCTCGTTATTAACAGCCTCTTCATTAATTGCTCCTGCATGGCCTGAAGGCCTAATGGCTTCTGAATTCTCCTCTGTAGCATGGACATCGTTGTTATCTTGCTCTGAACCGACACTCAAAAACATTCAAGAACAAGTGAGATAAAAAATCGTGGGCATGGCAATAACATGAATTGTGTAGTGGAGATGGATAGATAGACAATACAGAGAATGAGATAGAGAGAGAGTGAGAGAGAGAGAGAGAGTAAGAAGCTGTACCTTGAAGAGCTGTAACATTCGAATTGCCCATCTCATTGCCCATATGGCTTAACTGAAGCCTGCTACAGTTTTAAGAAGGCAAAAAAACAACAAGAATTTGGTACAGTGAAGTTCTGGACAGGAAGGTCTTAGGCTTTACTGAACATAAGCCCCGAAAACTCTGTTGTTAAAATGGAATGAGAAGTGGGCTCCAGAGTACATACCATGATTACCATATGCTGCTTCTTTCTTCCTTAGTTTTTTTGGAGAAAGCTGAGATGCCAGACTGTATACTTGAGGAGCCCCATGCCTTGGATCAGAAGACAAATCAAGTGATAAAAAGGCAGAAATCAAAATGAAGTGCCAAAGCCTTTGAAAATCTAAGAGTCATTGGTATTTTTTATCATCCTCTTATATAGTTGTTGATTTAAAATCTCAAAATTTAACAATAACTATTAATATTTATGCGGTAGCCCACATATTTGTTGCATGACATTAACTGTATAATTTTTTAAGTAATTGAATAAAATTAGTTAAACCCAAGTATCTATACAGTTAGTACACTATGCTAGAATTTATATTTCAAACAGTTCGCTACCATCTTCAAACTTGAATAACCCAACCATCTCTTGTTGACACCCAAATGCCAGTCCAGTGATTTTCCGTATCTCTATTATTAAATTGTGTATACCAAATACATGATGAATCAAATTCTTTTCACTTTTAAGCATAGTTATAATCTTGTTAATGGGAGTTTTTCAGACTGTCTTTTGTTAGAAATATAATTTTTCCATACTATAATTTATAAACTTATGATTTTCTTGTAAGATGGTATTTACGTTCTGCTTATACCTTAACTATCGAAAATTTTTAGGCGAAAACATCTTTTCTTTTTTGGAACAATAGAGGTGAAATCATATAAGGGCATGCATAGTATGCTCCCTCAAAAGCATAGTTTACTTCTACTTCCTCGATTAGAAGACTTACGTGGGTCTATTTTTTCGATCTGAAATTTTAGGATCCACCTGAGGATCATTAGATGAATAATTGCAAAAGAAAAAATTTGAAATTTAAGTTTTTTAACACTTAGATCTTACCATCTAAAAATTGGATGGTCTCTATTCAATCTCGAGACATTATTATTTTCAAGTGGATAGAGAGCCCAATTAGGATTTTTTTTCATTGAGGTTAATTTATGGGTTGAAAGGTTATATCCCCAAAATTTAGCGTCCCAAAATTAATTCTAGTTAGGGTTTTACTTGAGGGAGTAAATAGACAGTATCCTCATGTGGGGGTATAATATCTTTTGGCAACATATAAAAGGGTGAGAAATCTTTTGTACTATAAGGAAGGAGACTGTTTACCAAATGTTTAGATACTCTTTAAAAAGAAAATGGTAATGTTTTTTTTTCCCCTCTAATAATGTTGGTTTTGCTGATACAGTTCCCATAATGATTTCTTTGACACTAAGTAAATGGCCTCTTTTATTCAATAAGGGCCAGCTCTCCCTTTAATAAAAGTTCACAGGTGAGAGTTGCTTTCTAGTTGTGGAATTGGGGAGTCATGGGCCAAAGCATTCAATTTTTTTTGGCTAATACTTTTATTTTAAACTTTATTATATATTTCCCTTCAGATCTTGATGAGAAAGCTATCTGGAGCTGTATTTTAGTGGGTCTTTTATTCAATGGTGATCTCTAACATGATTGCAGCTTGCTTTCCTTTGATCATTCTATTTCTTTTAACCTCTCAAGGGCCATGAATATGATTCCATGTCCTTCTTTTCATATATGGGTACCAGCTTTCTCTAGAAATTTCCATATTGGCCTTCCGTCAAAGGCATATATGTACACACCTTTATACATGTATCATGTTTACATTTAACCATTTGTATCATATATCATTTCTATGCATTTATCGTATATTTATTGAGGGTGATTATAGTACAGTTCTTCAGCCACTTCTTTGAGTGAAACAAAAAAAGAAAACTTAGAATTCCATGTTTTGATACTTAGCATATCAGGAAACAACTTTTGATTGATGAATTTTTCATTTTTTAATCAAATTGAGGCCAAGTTGGAGTTTATAAAGTTCTTTCATAAGGTAAAAGAAAGCTTTATAATTCCGAGAGAAATTGATCTTAACATTCTATTCATATGCAACTACTCCAACTCAAGATGATGCAATTTTTTATGGTTTTTCAGAAACTACATTAAAAGGTACAGCTAATATGTTAAATTGTTTATCTCTCATCGGTAATTTGATAAATTTCTCCTAAAGCAGATGAATGGAAGATTCATATTCTACCTTATGAATGTGGTAGGAGATCCAATCCATTAATATTAAATACACGTACACGTATGTGTGTATATGAGAGAGAGAGAGCAAATATATGTTTCTTCACATGAATCAAGCCAATGTGATTAACTACATGCAATATCTTCATCCCATAAATAATTGTGGGCTAATACTTGTTTCTCCACATAAATCATGATATCAAAATTTTTTTTTATCGTTAAATAAAACTTAATAATTGGGGGTATAGTAGTTATTTTGTTGAAAGACGAGGGCTTTTCATCTACATGGCTAACCTTTTGCCCTAGTCAAGGCCTAACCTGGTGGGAGTGGTCATTCACCATCTCACTCTGGAAACTGGTCGTTCGAATAATGGACCACTCTTTTGTTAGTAATATTTTCTTTTTAAAATTAGTAAAAATCTCCCCTAATGCCCTGTAAAGAGAAGCACGCCATTAGTGGGAGCTTATTTTATTACCAACTGAACTGAACCGTGTCCAATAGAAGAGGACTGTTCGGATTGAATGGTTAGTTGCTGTTTTTCTTTTAAAGAGGAAATGGAAAGCAAGGTTATGTATGGACTGTAAGACGTTTCCCTTTTGACAAAGCAATGGTGAGGTGTTTCTCTTCAGAGGAAAATGGAAAGCAAGGTTATGCATGTCGATAATTCCCTTATATAATTGAGCGCGTTTGGCATGCTCCCACGGGAGTATATTGTACAGAAACTCCCATGGACTCCAGCGGGAGTACAGTGTACAACAATTCCTTTCAGGCATAGGAACTACTTGGAGATTTTTGTGATAAATTTTTTTGGAATCAATCTAAGTATCAGCATATGATTGTTTTCAAGAAAAAAGTTCTCATTTTGAGTTCTTGAACATCTCAATCTTACCCTCAAAAAATTGGACAGTCTATGTTCAATCTTTGGATCTCATTTTTTATTGAGGCACATAGCGTTCTTTTTTTTTTTTATTTTTTCTTCTTCTTTTTTTTGGTGGAGGTTGGTTGTTTGGTTTTAGAAGTTACGTACCAAAATTTGGTCCAAAAAATATTTTAAGCTAGAGTTTAACCTGAGGGAGCAATTGCACATTACGCTCCTGCAAGAGAAGCAAATCTTTTCGCTAGATAGTTGTTTTCTAGCTGGGGAAAATTCAATTGAGTATAAATCATTGCTATTAATGGGGACATCCATTATGCAACATTGGTCCCTTTCAGTCTCTTCATTTCTCCATTTTATAGAAACGGGGAGAGACTCTTCAAAACAGTAGGGCCGCGTTTTCTTAACAAAACAGAGGGAGTAAAATCCCATGTCAAAAGTCCTATAGGAAAATACATTTTTGGTGCCATTAACCATTATGATGGCTTGAAAAAATATATATATAATTATGAGCTTTGAAGCTTAAAAAAATGTAGAAGTAGCGGATATGTGAAGACTTAAAATAGATAGTCCAAATAATATGAAATAAGATACACTATTTTTATGGTTTGAAATCAATATTTGCTAAGGTCATTAATTTATGGATTTTTCCACCACCAAAACAATATTTTCTAGAGAGATATGAGGCTGACCACAGTGTCTCATATATTACTATCTTTCTTGGATACAGGTGAAAGAAATTTGGAAAAGGTTTATATAACAAGGTAGAAGTAAGGTGGCAGTAATCCGTATTGTTTATTTTAATTGGATAGCATAGATTTTGCACCATCTTAAAAAATGTACAAATTTTAACATTGTCTTAAAAGGCATTTCAAATCTAAACCATCCAATTAAAATAGACGGTGTTCTACATCAAAACCTTAAATTATGATATGTCACCTTCTATAAACCACACATTTGTTTTATTCATGTTATCTATACTATATTGTTAAACTACAGTTACAGAGTATATATGTTATGCAATAATAAGGAGAGCTGGAGATATTATACGTCAGATGACTTTATAAATTATAATTTGCTTACATTTGCATGCTACCGTCCATTTTCATCGACGTTTGGAAAACCACAGATCCAACTCAGAACCGCCCAAGCCGGGATCAAGATTGGGATCAAGAGGTGCTAACCCCAACTCTTCCTTGAGGAATCCCGTAACAGCCCCAATTCTCTGTTTATTTTTCAGATTTTTTTTGTTAATTGTATGCTCTAATCCAAGTATCGGGATCGCAATTTGCAATATGACTTGAATCTCAGGAGGTAAAATCGGACTTTCACTCCTATTTCCTCATGCAAAAGGTTTTTTATATTTTTCCTACAGCATATCTCCCTTTCCATCCAACCATTCAATTTTGGTCAAGTGAGCTACTCATCATTTGATCTAGATCCGATGCTTCAATGTTCTTTATTATTATTTTTTATTTTTTATTTTTTATTTTTTTACAAATTTTATGAATATAAAATTTGCTACCTGCCACCTTCTCAATGGGGTGCACCTTAAAATATATTACAAATAATTTTTCGATTAAATTTAATGACCAAAATGCCCTTTAAAAATTTCAAGGGTATTTTGATTATTTTATTTTATTGGGAATATTTTTTTGTATATATTTTCTACAAGTGTGAGTTTAAGAGAGGATTGGACACCCAAAATTTGGTGTCAAAATAGTATGTAGAAAAAAATGAAAAATAAAATAGTGTAGAAACATGACATTATGATTGGGACCATCTTAACCGTCCATTCAGAATGCACGGTTGGATAAGAGGAAATATATAAGTTTTATGCTATAGGGAAAGCATAAAAAGCTTGCTCATTTCTCATTGGCTGAACTCAAAGTCCCATATCCAAATAACAAGAACTCGATGTGGTTATTTATGTTGAGTAAGTAATCTATTTTTTTTCTCTCACTTGTCCTTTTCCATCCATTTTTTTTACATTTTCGCATTAAGAACAGAGAAAAAAGGTTCCCTCCATACATTCCCGATGGGCAGGATGTAGCTAAGCTATGGAAATGTAAAGCACCTAGTCGGGTTAAATCCTTCCTGTGGTTGCCGGGCGTTAAGTGCCTCCTCACGGTCGACCGCCTTCAAAAGGGATGATCTTAGCCGATGTTTGCCTTATGTGCAAGGAAGCTGAAGAAACCACTAATCACATTTTCATCCATTGTGCCTGTGCGGATAGATTATGGGATTGGTTGGGTACGCATCTAATTGGGCTAGCCGGCGCCCGGAAGCGATCTCTGAATGCTTGCAACAAATTTGGACACCTCCTTCCTCGTCCTTGGGCCTTAGCATGTGGAAGATTGTGGCAGCTGTGTTTTTTTGGAAAGAAAGAAACTTTAGAACTTTCAAAAGCCGAATTCGAGATTTCCCCAAGCTTGTTATTGCTATCAAGAGCAATTATTTTGTAGACCTCCGTTCCCAAAGAACTCTTATTCATCCATTTTACGGAGATTGTTTTGTTCAAGGAACGCCTTAGGCGCTTAAATTGTGTTTGGGCCAGAATGGTAGCTAAAATAAAATTCAATTTCGATGGTAGTGTTCGTCACAATGTGAGTGACTTACTTCGATATCACAATGGAGATATTTGTAGTCATACTATGGGAGGATGCACACTTGCGAGATTAATGATGCTGAACTTTTGGCGCTCGGCGTAGCATGGCTGAGCGCTGCTCAACTCAATGTCATTGTCGAGGGTGACTCAGCCAACATGATCTAGTGACGCTTAAGGCCGGATCTTGTACCCTGGAATCTCTGTGCTATTATGGATGAGATCATTCTCGGTTTGGTGTCCTGTGCAATTCTTTTTGTTCATCTCAAACGGGGCTTCGATTCAGAACCTGATGTGCTAGCTTGCGACATCCCCGTAGCTTTCTGGTTTTTTGGTTCTCTCCTTTATTTGTTCTCTTCTGTTTTCTTTTTTTTTTTTCTTTTCTTGTTTCAAGTTGTTCGTTACCTTAATGAAATTCTCGTACTTGCTAAAATAAAAAAACAAAGGTTACTCGCTTTCAGAAAGGAGGGAAGGTTTAGGAGTTCCGGCAATTTTGGTGAAATAAAAGAATAGGGATTGATTACGTCTTTTCACATAACGAAAATATACGTGGCTTTCTGCTTCTCCAAGAATCGTTGTACTGAGGTTCTCCTCGTCTTAGGAACCTCTGCAGGGGGAGTATGTTATTTATATGAGGAGAAGTTTACAATGAGATTATTTATTTTTGGTATAAGGTGGTCATAATTGATCTTGACTACTGGATGTAAAGTTGGATGGCTATATTTATTCAATTTATCGAGCTCAAATTTAAACAGAAAATTTTTCGAACTTTGTGACGCATCTAGTTGTCAGATTTTAGATCAGATGATTACAAGTAATTGTGACCTCCTGGTAGGGCTGAGAATTTATCTGCTTTGGATTCGAAACTAGAATTTTGAATCCTATCGGAATCCAAGTATGGATCCAAGATGTGGATTCGACGGTTCGGATCTAGATCCAAAATTTGGACCTGAATAGTTCTTCGAATCAGATTCGGTTACAGGTGAATCCGATCCGCAACCGACACAATAATTAATATATAATATATTATTTTATATATGTACATATATGTTATATAGCATTTTTTGTTATATATTATTTTATAGATATAAAATAATCTATAAAATAATATATAAATTAATTTTTTTGGATCCGAGTAACATGTATATTATTCATATATGGAACCAGATTCGAATATTCTAGATGCGATCTGATCCGAATTCCATATATACTTTTTGGATCTGAATTTGGATCTTGATAGATCCAGACCCGATCCGACCCATTCTCAACCCTACCTCCATGTATCAATGTTCTCACTTTGTATTATTAACCCACGGTGAAATGCCTCAACTTTGGACAAAATCACAAAACTGTTTATCTGTTTCTTTTTCCCTTTTTTTTTTTCTTTTTGCATGCCTTACCTAAGATGTTTTGCGATTAAGAGTGAAAATTTATGTATAAGTGAATAAAGATACATTTGTGCATAGAAAAGATATAACGTGTCAATTTTATATGTGAAAATAAGGTGCACCTTAAAACTCCGATCCAAAAAGTTATTCTGGCGTCGAAAAGCCTTACAATTGATCATTGCGACCTCGAGATGTATAGATATAAAAAAAAAAAGGACTTCAAATCTTAAAAATAGCATATTGTAAAACATTATCTAGACCATCCAATTTTAAAAAATTCAAGTATTCATATATATGCTTGATCTACACTATTTATTTAGCTTTAAATTCATTGGCAAGGGTGAAAATCTATACTTTTTATGTCATCATAAGAGTTTTCGGTACAAGTTCTGCCTCTTTGAACTAAATTTAGATGTGGCCTTTAATTGTTTAGGGTTGACACTTGACATCTTATACAAACGTCAACCTTTACACATGGGAAAAGTTTATATCGAGTCGATGTTCTAAATAATCAAATTAGAGCCAACTCAAAAATTTTGCTAGAAGAGGTTGTTTTGATGCTCAAATATACTCAAATTGATCATCTCGACATTAAGATGCATAAATATGAGAAAAAAATGGATTCCAATGTTTTGGAAATAGTATATCTTATAATGTATTTTTGGACCGTCAATTTTTAAGTTCTTATAGATCAGCTTGATCTACACTATTTTTTCATAAAAAAAAATGAATTTCAAGTTTTGGAATGATATGGCACTACTCTTCCACCAGCATGGTTGAAGTGCCAGGTTGGCACGCCACAATTAAGAGTACAAGTTAAGGAATAGAATATTGCTTATCCTGTAAATGCTAATTGACATGTTTGAGCCTCAGAGATATGGCAAAAAAAAAAACGCCAAAATTTCAAAACTGAATTAATTTGGGTAAATAAAAGCAAAAAAAAGAATGAAACAAATAAAAACCATAAGGGAGGGGGGGGGATCCGGCTGGTCAGAACTAAATCGGTCCCAACTGGTTCTCGGTCAGGAGTGAGTGATTCCCCATCCAGGCCACATCTTTCGACACACTAATGAAGACCATTAAAGGTGCCAAATTTTTATTCTAACCCATAAAGGCCACTAAAGACAAGGATTAAGTATGGCTATTGGGACGGGAAAAGAATAGCATAAGACCATTTGATTTCAGTACAAAGAGGTTACGATCACTATCGGCCATTGAATTGTCAAATTGGGTAGTTGAGAATTTGCCATTAACTTAGCTCGAATTCTAGAAAAATTTTTGCGAGTTGTGATGTACCCCAAGCCATTAAATTTGACATGGGTTGATTAAAATCTTACTACAAATTAATAGTCTCATAATATACGATCCTTTATTTAATTTGTTTTTTTATCACCCACCATCTGGCTATTCTTCGCTGTACTCGCAATCGAAAATCTAGATGCCGATGGGAGACGCCAATAGGCTCCAAATCTTTCCCCTATTTTCTGAATCTTGATTATACCGTTTGTTTGTTTGTGTTAGCCTATTGTAGACAATAGGGCTAAATAATCCTTCTACTCCTCAATGATTCTGTCAATTTATTGAAATGAAAATATCAAATGAACATGTAAAGGCTAATCTACTGTTTTCCAACCCTTAACACGCTTTTGTTAAAAAATAAAACAATAGGGTTAAAAAGATTATTTCGTACCCTGAGCCATCACATATTCACACGTCACCGAACGATAGCATCTGTTATAAAATAAAGGAAAAATATTATATAAAGTTGCACCCTTAAATTGTGGAGTGATGACGCACTTCAAAAATTTATCGAAAAAAGCTATTTTGATGTTGAAAAACCCTTTAATTGATCATCTCAAAAAACAAAAAAGATTTCGAATCTCGATTATAGTGCATCTTGCAACACATTATTTGGACTGTTCATTTTCAAGATTTTCATGTGTTTATATATCTATTTAATTTGAACCATGCTTGGAGTTTAAAATTTGATAATTAGAGATGAAAATGGATTGGTGTACCATCCTAAGAATTTTTGACACAGAAATTACATCTTATGATAAAATTTGGGGGTGCCACTTAATTTAATTGTTTAAGGTTACAACCTTATGCGAACCACATCCTAAAATAAATGTTTAGAATGTGTGCATGCGTTTACTTAGTTTAAAACCCTACTAGGTATTTAGAAGTTAGTCTTGTCATTTTTCAGAATAAAGAAACTGTTTTTTTGTGTTTGTAGAGTTGTAACTTTTGGACTGTTTATAAGTGCCTTTGTTTATGCGGGAGTAACACTCATATAAAAACAATATTACATGTAATACAAATAGCCCCAAGAGCGTTTGATCCGCCTGATCTATAATTTATAGGAGAAGTACATTTCAAAGACACTCGTTTTTAGTAACAGGAATGGTTATGCTTAGACCAACCATAACGAATCAAGGCACAATGGACATGAATTACCATATCAATCGAGGCTAAATAACTAATTTTACAATGTAATTAGAGACTCCAGATGTACATCAACTATTTAAATATATAAATAAAGGCCAATGGATTCCTATAATATTAATAAAATGCAAATAGTGACAGCTTAATATCAGCCAAGACTAGGGAGATTTAAAATTGCATCTCATATCAGAGTGCGTGAATCAATTATACTAAGAAACTTTAAACCAATGTTTTATTAGGATTAGCCACCGAATTGGTCAGAAATCTAGTCCAGTCAAATCTCTATGACCGTCAGTTGAATTGGTTGGAGCGTATATAATAAAAGTAAAAAATAGTAATAATTAAAAGTTCAAAAATATAAAACATATTAAAAAATTTAATCAACTTTTTTTAACCAATCTAACTTGTCAAAATCGGCTAAGCCAGACTAGTATTTGAAAGGAGCTTGTCTAACCCAAAACTCACCCGATTTGGACCAAATCAGGAGTTTGACGATTGCGATGCACAAAGCCCTTTCAATCATACAAGACTCAAAATTGTTCTTCTTATTAAAGTTCCCATGTTGGAGGCAAGAGTTGCCCCTACTAGGAGGCGTTGGACTTGGACTCAACGAGTCGACTTGAATCCGACTTTTCAAATGCTGGTTTAAAGCACTGAGCCCCACTTTTCTTTTCTTTTCTTTTTTAGTTTTTTATTTTTTTATTTTTTTTATTTTTTTCAATTTCCAAGAACAAGAAAACAATTGTCCAATACGAATCTTTTAAGCTTGGGGTTGTATTAGATGTTGACTTGTGTAGGCAAATGATCTGAACCGTCCGTTCACATATTAAATTTTATAATCAAATTGTTCCTCATACTAATTTATTTTTATATTTTTTGATAATGACATGCTAAAATTTATAATCAAATATCGTTTAAGGTCTGCCATTGGTTGTATCATCATGAGAGCCTCACAAAGCAATTGAGGGACCGTTGTTGTTTCCGCCAAATATGAAGATACAAATTAGATTCAACCCTAGGCAACATAGGAGCCGGCCAATGGACAAGATTCCACACAACTCAAAGGTCGCCACTTCATGACACCCAGGCAAGCACACAATGTAGGAAAAAAAGAGTAGTTTAACATGGACGGTCCGGATCTGCCCTAAATCAACATCTCTCCACCATCCAGCTAAGAGAGTCTAAATCTCGGCACGTCGTTTGGCGTCGCACATGTGTATGTGGCACACGTGCATGTAAGTATATATCTGAACTCCCCTCACATAGAATCTCAAGTCTATCCCATTTTGATCGCATACAAGGCCACCCACCCTCAAGAGTAGAGAGGTCTAGCCCAGTGGTTGGACCCTCTCGTTGGCTGGGCTCAAGTCCTTGGTTCTATCTCAGAACCTAACTCATTTGATTCTTTGAGCTTTGGTTGAGCACATTATCACCTAGGTTTAGTAACTTGGAATACCTAAAGAAGTAAGAGAAAGGAAAAGCAGGACAGATTTTCTAAACCAGAAGAAGAGAAAAATTTTAGAGGAGAGTAGCAAAAAGAAATGACTAACTATTCTACACTGCCTCCAAACCTCATCCCAGATGACGGTAGCCCACCATGGATGAACAAAGGAGACAATGCTTGGCAACTCACTGCGGCGACGCTTGTCGGCCTACAAAGTGTCCCGGGACTAGTGGTTTTGTATGGAAGCATTGTAAAGAAGAAATGGGCTGTGAACTCGGCTTTCATGGCCCTGTATGCCTTTGCAGCTGTGTTGGTTTGCTGGGTTGGATGGGGATACCACCTATCCTTTGGGGATCAGATGATTCCATTTTGGGGACGACCGAATGTGGCTTTGAGCGAGAAATATCTTTTGCAAAAAGCCTTTTTGGGCATGTTTCCTAATGCAACAATGGTTTTCTTCCAGTTTGTGTTTGCGGCCATTACGTTGATACTGATAGCTGGGGCGTTGCTTGGGAGGATGAATTTCCATGCTTGGATGTTGTTTGTTCCTCTGTGGTTGACATTTTCATATACCATTGGAGCATATAGCATATGGTGTCCAACTGGATTTTTGTCCCTGCTGGGTGTTATTGATTACTCCGGCGGTTATGTCATCCATCTCTCATCAGGCATTGCAGGATTTACTGCAGCATATTGGGTAATTGTTTATGCACATATACATGTAGACTTTTCTATGAGTAATACATGCCATGAAATCATACAGGCTTAGATTTAAAAAAGAGTGTGAACTGTCAATAATGTAGTTGCTCCCTCTCTTTTTACCATGGCTATGAAATGAAGAAGGACATTTGCTTGATGGAAAAAATAGACACACCTTTAAGTTTCTATCAAGTTATAGTTTCCCTCCAAATCCTATGAAACCACTCTATCTATTAGCATTTATATGTCAATAATGGTTCTTCTTCATTCGCCACTTATATTATTGTATATGTACATGAAAATGGTATGTATGGTATTTCAACCTCTCAATGAAAAGGAACTGGGGTCGTGGTGCTCTTACCCTACAACTTAGTTACCATATTGTGGTTTTCATTCCCACCGCCAACATCACCCCACTAACATCTTCAAAAGCTAACTCTTAATCTACTTGAAAGAAATGGGTAGGGGCATGTACTTTTACTTCCAAGGGGTGGTCACACCCTTGGCATTTCTAATAAGGTCATTCACCTTTAATTCGATAAAGTTGCAAACAATTACCCTTAGCAATCAGATGTGAAAATCAATATGCTAGGATTGTATCATTTTTTACACAAAATTGTGAAAACTTTCTTGAACTTTGAACACAATGAGTAGCACACTTCAAGCCACATGATTTTACATATGACGCCTCAGAGTGATTGTGACCTTCTTAAAACAATGATAGATGATCTTAGTATTTACTTTCCCCAAAATAATAGTGTAGTATTAAAATATCATGGTCTTTTTATAATTTCATATGATTATTTATTCATTGTGAGTTATATTCACAGGTTGGGCCTAGGATCACCGCAGATAGGGAGAGGTTCCCACCCAACAACATCCTTCTTATGCTTGCAGGGGCTGGGTTGTTGTGGATGGGTTGGACTGGATTCAATGGTGGAGATCCTTATGTTGCAAGTATAGATGCATCGTTGGCTGTGCTTAACACCCATGTGTGTGCAGCCACAAGCTTGCTCACATGGCTCTTCCTTGATATTATCTTCTTCGGAAAACCCTCAGTAATCGGAGCTGTCCAGGGTATGATCACCGGTCTGGTGTGCATTACCCCCGCAGCAGGTTCTCTCTCTCTATATGTACAATAACTGTGAGATATTTATGTTAGGAAAAATATACACTAAAACTATTTATTTTTGGTATAAAGAGGGTACACAACACCATCAGCCATTGGATGTGAATCAGGCAGCTGGATATGTGAATTAACTATGCTCAAAGTCTAAGGAAAATTCTAAAAAATTGTGGCACATTCCAAGCTGTTAATTCCACACATGACGGTTAAAGATGATTTTGAACTCCCAGTTCCAAAAAAGTCTTGTATTACGTAATCTTAGTTTTAGTGTTTGTTGTTGAAAGGATATTTTTTCACTTTTAAGCCCTTCTTTCGCGCACACACATAAATGCTTGTGTATGTTTTTGCATCCGTAACATTCATTTTCCTTTTTTTTTTTCAAGGCCATACCGACCTCTCTCTCTCTCAAAGTTTCTCACAAAAATCATCTCACTTCAATAACAGGTGTTGTGCAAGGGTGGGCAGCGATCCTCATGGGACTACTCTCAGGGAGCATCCCTTGGTACACCATGATGGTGCTCCACAAAAAGATCAAGTTCCTTAAGATGGTAGACGACACCATGGCCGTATTCCATACACATGCAATCGCGGGCTCTCTCGGTGGAATCCTCACAGGATTCTTCGCTGTTCCCAAGCTCAACCGCATCTTCTATGGAGGCGAAGGAGACGAGAACGGAATCCATCTTAACTACATAGGCCTGGCTTACGGTATACAAATGGGGCAATTTCAAAGAGGGCTTAGGCAAATGTGGGTGCAACTTGTAGGGATATTGTTTGTGATAGTGGTAAATATCACAACCACTAGTATAATATGTTTCATAATCAGTAAGATTGTGCCATTGAGGATGAGTGAGGAAGATTTGGTAACTGGTGATGACGCGGCTCATGGAGAGGAGGCCTATGCTTTGTGGGGTGATGGGGAAAAATTCGATAGCTCAAGGCATGGAAACTCGGTGTTTGAAATGGAGGAGTCTCGAAAGCCTAGAGGGGCCCATGCTGAGGCTTAAAACTGATGGTGGATCAAGGGGTTCAATGGTGGAGATGATGTGAACTTAGGGCTAGGGTGTAGCTCTTATTTGGTTTTTTTTGTTTTGTTTTCTTTTTGTTTTGTCTTGCTAGGATTTTCCTCTCTCTCTCTTCTGTCTTTTGTTCTTCTTTGGTTTTTCTTTTTGGTGTGTCTTGAAAGGGTTTTCTTGGGTCTCTCTGTATGGGGTAAAAGTTCTTTCTCTCTCTCTCTCTCTATGGGGTGGCAGTTGATTCCAATGAGAAACTTGTTCCTTGATATATGAAGCGTCACTGCGACCTAGTGTTTGATTTGGTTTGCATTGAGTCTAGAATTTACTTAGGAGGGAAGTAATAAAATGAGGGGCTTTAATGTCAATGCCATTGGGTATTTGGTTGATTTTGTGAAAAATCAGAGCTTGTTATTAATGTTTTGTGAGAATAAGCTGTTCGATATTTCGAATAATTATGACTATTGTAACGATAACAAAGAATCTTGCAAAAGAAGGGCTCCAAGCCTAAGTAAATGATGTGTGATTTTCCACCCTTTATGACATGAATCATACAAGTCATTTAGTACGAGAATCTTTGAGAGCAAAAAATACGCCTCATATATTTGTCATTTTCTCTCTATATTTCTTATTCTCCAAAGCCAGTGCAAATGACATACCATTGTTCTCTAGTTATTTTGCTTTTAATATATTCAATAAATTTTGTCGAAATGTGGTTACTTGTACTCCAACATATATATACATTGAATTTCGGGTGAAATTTATTATACCCTCTCCAATTTGATAAGTTCTTTACACTTCAAAAGTTGTAGACTCGGCCTATGATTCGCCTGAGTCAGCTTGGATCGGTGCCGTGGCAAGTCCGATGCAAAACCTTGGCACTTTCCCAAGTGTCCCCTGCCAACCTGATAAGTGCCGCCCCAAAAAGGCTGTATTGTTAAACCCTTAGTAGTTTGATACAGAGAGAGGAAACGAAACTATCATCATCATAATCTTTTTTCAACTATTTGGCATCGGCTATACGAATCTTTGTCTACTATTATGTTCTATCATGGGACATATCCTCGGTGAGGCCATAAATCTTTTTTTTTTTATCAAAGTTTATCAATTTTAATTCCAGAAATTCAAGCAAGATTACAATAATCAAAGAGAAATGAATCAAGAGATTGGCCAAGGGAGAAAGAAGCAAGCGAAACCCCTTTTTTGGTCAGATCATCAGCCACAACGTTGGCCTCTCGGTGAGGACATAAATCCCCTTATATTTTCTCACCACTTTCGACCATATCTTTTTTTGGGCCTATATTTTGCCATTTTTTAGCTTTCCACTTGAACCAACTTGCACTTCTTAACAGGTATTATATTAGGTTTGTATTACAAATGACCAACCCACCTAAATCTACTTTCTTTCATCTTATCACCAATTTGAATGACATCTAAGTTTTCTCAAATGTATTGAAATGAAACTATGGAAGTGAAAAAAAAAAGAAAAAGAAATGAAAGTGCAATTTGAGCCATTCTCACAAGGTGTTATATTTGTAAAATGAATACTCCCTTGGAGCATTAACATGGTGACTCCCTATAACGTATCCACCTTCCTATGGCTTTGTTTGTTTCTTCTTGAATGTTGACAAAAGGAGTTGTAAATTCTGGTCCCTTGAATTCTCAGAGTGCTTTGCCTAAAGTATACATTAAATTCCAAATATCAGGGGCTCTTTTGCAATCAAAAGTGAGATTACTCCTTCATATTGCATTTTAGCCTAAATAATATTTCTACCTAAGCGGAAGTGTTTGGTGACTTAGACCACGCATGCGTCTCCTCGAGATGGGTGGCAAGAAAGGCAATCCAATCAAAACTAAAAAAAATGAAGGTTCTAAATAAACCTTTTTAAGATTTTTTTATTTTCTCATATTCATGATCCTCGTGGTTGAGATCATCGGTCCTTAAAAACTTGGATCCAAAATCTATGATGTGTGATTTTCATGGATAGATTTGATAGTGCATGGCATTCCAATTGCTACTTGTGGAGTAGTGTTGCTTTGTCTAGTGGCGTGGACCGTAACAATTACAATCACATTTATCACAGTTGGATCGGACTGCTCTACCCAATCAATCATTTCACCATATGCGACTTCTTTGTTTGGTACAAAGCTAAAGCTTGATTTGATAAAAAATCTATCAAAATTAATATTTGATTGATTTTGGACAATTGGATGATCATTTTTTTATGGGTTAGATCAGTTAAACAAAGTTTGATACTTTTTACAATATATCTTACATTTTCCAACTAGTGTCTGTATTTTCTCTATTTTTTGAAGTTACAATGTAATCCATTCTATCGTCACTTTTTATTAGACTAAACCCTTCACCGATTTACTAACTGATCCAACCCCGATAGCACTAATTGAAAATAATTCGAGATTCAAATACTATTTTTGGTGCAGGGTTGAGCAAATAGTTTAAGAGGGTGGTAAAGTCCAAAATTCTATTCCCACTAAACCCCCAATAAACAATAAAGAAAAAGAAGTTGTCTAACACTTTTTAAAGTATCACAACTCATGATCAAGTCTCTTTTGATGAGCTTCAAAAATTAAAAGAAAAGATAAGTACATGTTGAATAATTGATCTCTTACATGCATTTTGATAAATTTCCATTAGAAAGACATATGCAAGATGAACTTTTGGTTATCACAAATTGTCAAATACAATCCACAAAAATATAAAAAGCTAAAAGATTTTATACTCCCACAGGAGCAAAAAATTAAATAAAAAGAATAATTGAACAAGGGTGTGGGTTGTATAGAGCCTAGGCTCTAAACAATCAAATTAGAACCTACCTTCAAATAGTGTTGAGAAATTTGGTTTCAATAATGGAAATCTTTGCGGTAGCCTTAAAATTTATTTTCATCTTTGTTTCTAAGGTTTAAAGTTAAAGAGATAGTGTAGATCGACAGATCTATGAAAACTTGAAAATATTAAAAATTGACGGTCCAAAAATGCATTGCAAAATATACTATTTCCAAAACTTGAACTCTATTTTTTTCTCATGTCCATGCATCTTGATGTTAAGATGATCAATTGAGAATATTTGAGCATTAAAACAACCTCTTCTAGTGAGAACCTCGGCTCTATATAAACTTATCCTATTGAACAATTGGGTCAGGAAAAGGGTGCAAACGTTGGGGATCATCACCACCAATCAATTGGTTGAAAAGTGGCGATTCTCGTAACCACCAAACAAGTGTAGCCACATGATTCACGGTACTAACGTCGGATGAGGGATACTTATGTAAATGAATAAACAAGCAGGGTAAGCTTTATATGTTTTTTCTATAATATAAAATTTATAAATTACCTTTTATCTAACCATCCATTTTAAATGAACGGCTAAAATTGTCTCAATCACAATGTCATGTATCTACACTATTTTATTTTTAATTTTTTTTATAAACTATTTTCACACCAAATTTTGCACGTCCAATTTTCTATTAACTCAGCACTAGCAAAAAACTATTAAAAAATATTTTCAAAAAAAATAAATCGACGAAAATGCCTTTGAAAAAGTATTTTAGTTATTATATTTTATCAAAATTTTATTTTTAATTTTTTTTATAGGTATGTTTTAATAAAAAGATGGTACGTACCAAATTTCAGATTCATACAATTTGTATAAAAAAATTAAAAATAAAATACTTTAACACATTAGATCTAAAATCAAACGGTAAGTAACTCTCTTGATCAAAATTAGACGGTTAGATGGTATAAAAAAAACTAAAAATAAAATACTTTAAAATACCGGATCTAAAATCAAACCGTGAGTGACTCTCTCGATGAAAATTGGACGGCTGGACGGCAGAGAAAGCATAAATCTTCGGAGCCGCAGGGGAAGCATGGAAACCTTTCCCTAAACCAATAAGAGGCGAGAACATAGTTTCTAAACCCTAGGTTCTCTGTTACAAGGGTTTTCTCTGAGCATTTTGGGTTCACTCCGATTGTGAAGAGGAAGCGCAATGTCTCACAGGAAGTTCGAGCATCCAAGGCATGGATCCTTGGGGTTTCTTCCAAGGAAGAGAGCCAATCGTCACAGAGGAAAAGGTGCAAACCCTAACCCTAACCCTAGATTTAACTGTTGTTGGGCTTCATGTAGCCACAATTCAAGATCTGAACCATCCACTCATGGACCAATCATTTTTATTCTTGCCCATCTGTAGATAATGGATGTGTGCTAGAATTTTTCTATCAAATTTTTTTTTTCGTTAGAAATTAAATACTCGGTGTTATTTCATTATTTTGTTGCTGCGTTTGAGATTTTGGATAAATTGATATGATTGTTTAGGAAGTTCATGTTTAATGCAAGCAACGCGATGGTTAATGGATTATGATATCATGAATAGATTTAGTATTTAGTTACTAAATGTTCTTAATATTCATTCTAAAAAAAAAATGTTCTTAATATTGTATTCTGTTTTTCATAAAATTTTTACCTTTCTAGTTCCTATTCCTGATCCGAGGAATGAATTGTCCTGCTTAATGCTTGAAATGCAATGGGTGAGATTTATCATGTCATCACAAATAATTGGGTTATTTAGTTTAACTGCTGGTAATATTGTTTTTGGTTTAATTATTTTCCTAGTTCAACAAATGGATTATCATGGAATCCGTGTCGCCTTTGCTGTTGAAATTTGATTTACAGTTTCATTGAATCCTTCACAAGTAATTTTGAACTAGCTGTTAAAAAATTTTCAGTTTCATTGAATCCTTCACAAGTAATTTTGAACTAGTTGTTAAAAAACACTAGCTTCGCTGTATCAGAGCGGCAGCCCGCCATTAACAATCCCTAGTTTTCTTGATCGTATTTTGAGAGAGAGAGAGAGAGAGAGAGAGAGAGAGAGAGAGAGAGAGAGAGAGAGAGAGAGAGAAAGTAGTACGTACGTAGTAACGTAACGTAACGTAACGTAACCGTACCGTACCGTACGTACCGTTACGGTTACCGGTTACCGGTTACCGTTAACGTAACGGTAACGTACG
>NW_006497648.1:9612398-9632279 GCF_000471905.2 Amborella trichopoda | reverse complement strand
TATCTAGATACTAGAATACTAATAAATAAATTTAAAAAATTAATTTTAATTATATGCACATCATACATATAGTAAAATTAATTACAAATAAGTATATATTACTAAAATTAATATATATATATATATATATATATATATCTAATGACCCGTATCTTTTATGGATCAAGATTCGTTTTCTGCAACTCCATTCAGCAAAGCTGTGGACAGGCGCAAACCTATCTTTTTGTGACTGATAACTTTCAAACTAATGAATCTTGGCTTCTCTAAATTGGTGGCAAGAGAAACTTGGTCATGCAAAGTAGAAATCTGCGCGATGTTTATAAAATTACTTTTCATGGACATTTCTCAATAAGTTTTCATTCACTTTTTAGTTGTCACCCAGTCTGTTCCATTTCCAATTTTGGAGAAATGATTAAAATTGTGTGCTTGCGTATGCCTTCAGGAAGAGTTGGAAGAGCTGGAGAAGACACAGAAAGTCTCAGCTGCCTGTCAGGAGTATGCAAACCCATTCTTAACATCCCTCGAATTTCCTTACAACTTAGAAACTCCATTTTTTCAGAAATAAAAAGATTAACTCAAGAACCCCTCTCAAAATGCTCACTCACTGTATGTTTCTCTGCATAATGTTGCAGGTTGTTGGTACTAATAGAGGCGAAGCCGGACCCCCTTCTTCCAATGTAAATATATGCCCAGTTTGTAAATCCTTATTTTGTAAAGTCAACCATTCCTTCCATAACCAACCCACCCTTTTCAATACTGTCAATGGGAGGCATTTGTGCAATCCCTAACCTCTGTTTAATCTTTATTAATGTCTTTTTTGCTATGGCAGAACAAATGGGCCCGCAAATCCAGCATGGGACCGATGGTTTGAAGGTGCCCAAGAATCACAAGGTTGCAGATGCTGGATAGTCTGACGGTCCCTTCGCTCCTAAACTTGGATCACTTGACGTTCTGATGGAATTCTCAAAAGGGTTTCTCCTCACAAAATTTGATTTCAGCCATTTTTTCCCCCTATAAACCCAAGATTGTAGGCTTTTTACTTCCCATGTGATATAACCGTCAGTTTCATTTAAGTAAAATGTATGATACATTTTGTTGTTTATAATGCCATATGAGAAATTGTATCCTTTTGTAGGCCAACCATAAAATGCTGCATCAATTTGAGAAACTTACATACAAAAAGTTATAATCCTTTTGAGGCCAAGACTTTTTGTAGGCCAACCATAAAATGCTGCATCAATTTGAGAAACTTGCATACAATAAGTTATAATCCTTTTGAGGGCAAGACTTTTAGCTCTCATTTGCTAAGAAAATGGCTGAGAAGCTAATTTTTTAGGGGAAAAATGTGAGAGTATAATCCTTTCCAAGGGCCAAGACGAAAGCACACCATCAATGAGAGCTACGAAAAAGGCTGAGAAACTGAAACTATTCTTGTGAGGAAAATGGTAAGAGAATATAATCCTCTCCAAGGGCCAAGACCAAAACCAAAAAAGTACACCATCAATTTGCTGAGAAAACTTCATTTATGGTAACATGATAAACAAATCCTTTTTTGCCACAATAGAAAAGGTGAGAAGCTAAAAAAGATCACAACCGAAACCTGTAAAAAATGCTTTCTGCCTTTTAAGTTGTTGGCTTTCCGGTAACCCTTTGAGCTATCCACCCAAGCCCATCATATAGGCCTTCTCCAGTCAAAGCACAACATGCCTGGATATGCCAATCGTGGTTTTTGATGCTATGTAGAGAGAGAGCATCTGTGATTTCAGCAGGGGTCATGGCATCCTTCAAGTCTTGCTTGTTTGCAAAGACGAGCACAACTGCATGCTGGAGATCTTCATGGGGAAGTAGGCGAACAAGCTCATCTTTCATGATGTTGATCCTGGCTCTATCAGTGCTATCTATCACTACAATAACCGCATGGGTTCCTCTGTAATATGTCGCCCATGAAGTTCTCAATCGATCCTGCCCCCCTAAGTCCCATACCTGATAGCATTGCCATGTTACCAACAATCAGAACTTGAATAATATGAACACGAAGAGAGAGAGAGAGACCAACAATCAGAACATGAATAATATGAACACGAAGAGAGAGAGAGAGAGATTATTCTTGGTGTCAGTATTTGAATTACTCATGCAATATTCACAATTGAACCATCAAAATGTTCCTACTGAAGGGCGCATCTGGCTCCAATTTAAATCGTGGTTTGAGGTTGCATTAGAAATTGGTTTGTTTGTAACAAAATGAATTAGTTGGT
Organism: Amborella trichopoda; assembly: GCF_000471905.2. Next base: position 9,630,024 of record NW_006497648.1, on the reverse strand, counting down.
TGGTAGAAATGAAGGCAATTAAGCTGGCTTTGTGGTATGTGATAGATACGGAACTGACGGTTTGTTTGCAAACAACCTGCAAATCATAAATCAACTAAATAAACGTACCTGTTTTTTTCTCACACTTGCAAACTCTATTTGCAAACAAGCTGAAAAAATCACAAATCAACTAAAAACAAGTTTTTCTCTTAGTTGCAAATGCAGTAAAACGTCAGCACTCCAAGGTCTCAAATACACCCAAAAGGGACCAAATGGAAAATACGGAGAGGAAACCACCCTAGTTTTTAATGGGGAGAACAGATCTGTACTCATACGCATGTCCTGATAAGGCTTTCCTCCCATCCTAGGTGGATAATTTAGAAGTGAGTTCCCATAAGGATTTTTTCATTAACCCCAACCAAATGTCACAATCTTACATATAAATAAAATCTTACATATAAATGTCACAAATTTTAGAGAAACAAGGATTCTACATATCAGTATTTCTAAGAAATGCAATATTCCAAGGACCACAAGGAACTCTAGACTAAAGATCAACCAGTACCAGGAATCTCTGCACCAGACTATATATTACCCTACTTGGGAATTGGGAAGGAAGCACACTGCAGCAGCTCCTAACACACATCTCATAGAAAGATCAAACAGTACTAGGAATCTTTGATGAACTGAGAAGAACGTTTCTGGATTTGTTCTCATCAATGAAGTGATGATGAAATCCTTTGGGCAGGGATGAGCCGAACCAATAGAACAAATAAGAAAGTAATATATTATTTGTTAACAGCTTCAGAAAAAAAAGAGTAGTACGTTATGTATTTGACTATGTATTTTGTATATTTGGCATCATGTATTGGACTAAACCAATGTTTTCAAACCAGAATGTTCATTGAACAGGTGACAGCACAGGTTCATTCCAAACCAGTTGGACCAGCGAGCTCGCGAGTTCATCAGTCAAACCTGTCTGGGAAAATATCATCATCATTAACAGAGCCTTTTCTAAACTATTTGGGGTCGGCTACACAAATTCTACTCCGACATTCTACTCTATCAAGGGCTATTTGGGGTCGGTTACACGAATCCTGCTCTAACATTCTGTTTTATCAAGGGCCGTACCCTCAGTGAATCCATAAGCCATCATATATATTCTCACTACTGTCCTTTTGAGCCTACCCTTTGTCCGTTTGGGGCTTTCCACACTGGCCTGAAAACATAAAATACATCTATATTATATATTCTAAAAAATATAAAGATACTCCAAACCAATAAAAAAAGGGGCCAAAACCTGTCAAAAACGCTTTAGACCGATCGATTCAACTGGTCCAACTGGCTGGACCAGCCAATTCAATGTGGCTATAACCAGATCAACCCCATCTATGAGTGGTTTTGACCAGTTGCAGGTTCATTTGATCAAAAGGTACCAGTTCAAAGCCCGGTTAGTAAAGCTTCCATAGCTACAGCCCAAAAACATTCTAGTGGATATTGCATAATGTATTAGGTTTCTCCAGGATCTCAACCATAAGCAAAATTGGACCTTCAAGTACAACCCCGTTAACTAAAATCACAGACCATTTAGACCTAAAATTGTGGCCTGAGCAAGCTGTATGCCCAAAGCTATCTAAAAATCTGGATCCACAATCCAGCGACCTAAAACTAATGTTAAAACTCAAAATTGCAACCCAGAGGTCCAAGCACCAACCAGCCCAAGTGATCCACATACAGAACCAAAATCCTTTATATCAACTGCTGCAATGATTATCGCTAGCATAAACTCCACTTTCAGTAAGTTTGTTTGTTTTAGTAGATTATCAATATAAGATTCAGCTTTAGAGATAAATTTATTAGTGCTCTACTTTGAAGGGCACCAATCTCACACTAGCATATGCTTTGCTAGTCAACTAATTCTAGATTTAGTAATTCAATAAAGAGTACCAAATAGGATTTACTATGCACCTTTAGATAAAAATGGGGATGCTGTTCATCTAACCATGTACCATATTTGAAAGGTCGAGCACTCAAACTTCCTACACCAGGTGCCTCTATCCAATGCATAAGCAATTGATATTTGGATGAAGCCAAAAATACCACTACATGTCCTACATGTTGAAGACACGCAAATTTATCCCTTCTTTTTTTTAAGAATGCGGACTGGATATATTTATAATAAGAGCTATACAAGCTTTACAATACTAATATACGTCTGTTACACTGCTTTGCATAAAATCGGGGGAGGAAACCAAAAAGCAAGAAAATCACTTACACAAGAGGGTGGGCTTTTACAAAATTGTTATTCCCCAATCAGGGTGGACTATGACAAGGCAGTTGTTTGCAGCTCCTTGTCTAGCCAAGCTGTCTGCTATGTCGTTAGCCTCATGCGATATATGGTTGAAAGTGGCTTGAGTGGCCCCACTCAGCTGGAAAATTTCTTCAAAAATTTGGTCCAGGAGCAAGGAAGACAGAGGAATGGTTCACCAATTTATGACATTTACGAATCACCTTCAACAACTAGAGTATTGGCCTCACCCATAGTTTGTACTCTCTAAAACACTGGGGTAGGGCACCAGCTTTGGCCATAGTCAAGGCGGTAATGCTTATAGGACTCGAGAAAGATAGTAAATTAACACCCATGCCATCCCTAAACAATCCCCCCACAACGGCTGCACCCAGCTTTTCAAAGGAGCATGCATCAAAGTTCAACTTAACCATATCTTTTCATTAATTCCATCAATGTTGGGCCTTCCCCTTGCCATTTTAAAGCATTCCACTTGAACCAAATCACCCCTCCAAACTGGTGCTGTATGGCCAGACCACCTAAGTCTACTTTCCCTCATCTTATCGCCTATTGGAGCCACCCCTCTATCCTTTCCTGTCTTGCCAGTCATCTATTGCAACATCCTCATCTCAACTACACATTTTATTCGTATGTTGTTTCTGGACCGCCTAACATTCCGTCCCGTAAAGCATGGATGGTCTTACAACCTTCCTATAGAACTCCCCTTATTGTTTCATTGGTATGTGATGATCACATAAGACTTCGGAAGTACATTTCTACTTCTTCCACCTAGATATAATTCTATGTGTGATATCCTCCTCAATCTCTCCATTCTTATGGATTATCAACCCAAGATATCAAAAATAATCTCTTTTAAGAACTTATTGGTCATCGATCTTAAGTAATTCCTTGTTTCTACTATTTATTACTAAACTTGCATTCTACATATTCTGTCTTAGTCTGGCTAATCTAAAAACCTTTGTATTCTATAGAGCATCCCTCCAAAGTTCTAACTTTGCGTTAATGCCGTTTCTAGTCTCATCAATCAAACTATGTCAACCGACATACACCACAATACCTCATCCAGTAGATGCCTAGATAACTCATCCTGTCATCCATAACCAAAAGAAAGAGATATGAGCTCAACGTTGATCCCTAGTGTTGGCCTACTGTCACTGAAAACTCACTTAGACTCTCACATAGTTGTCCTCATACTAGTTATCTCTCCCTTGTACATGTGACTCACCAAGTTAATATATCCTCTAGATATTCCTTTCTTTTCAACACCAACCAAAATTTCCTCACACTAATAATCCCTCCTTCGTACATATGACTCACCATGTTCATATATCAGCTAGATACTCCTTTCTTTTTCAACAAGAACCAAATTAATTTTCTAAGTATCCTATTGTATACGACTTAGTATAATTATCACTTCATTTTGCATTTTCATAGTAAAATTTGCCATCCTCACACACCAAGGAACATAAAATCAAACCAAGTACACTCAATAAATAAAAAATTCATGACTGTTAGATCACAATCGTTGCATTCATCTCTATAAGTAGCCATAGAAGGAAAACAATGCAAGTACGAGAAAGTCTGCAACTTCCCACTCAAGGAGGTTTGAAAGATCAACAAATCTTGGACATGGCTTGATAGCACACAGATGCATCCATTCTCAAAAGTCAAAACCAAACTAGATCGCCGAGGCTAGTGTTCAAATTGGATTAGGAGAAGGCCCATGATCATGTAGAGTGGCAGAAACTAGACCAGGTTCCAGACCGTATGAGTTTTGGGAGAAAACCTATTTCAGGCTGCATTGGGTCACCATACTTCTCAGTACTGATAAACAGCTGGCCAACAGGTTCTTCCCCTTGTTGCAGTGTCTCCACCAAGGTGAACCCACTCCTCTTTCCTTAATTGCCATAATTTGAGAATTTTCGACAAGTTAATTGCCATAATCCGAAAATTTTCTGCACGTCACCAAGTTAGATCTCCAACTTATACAGTCAAAAACTACTCCAAGGCTTCCCATCCTCCAATCAATGGTTATTGCTCCAGTGCATTGACCATCCACAGGCCTGAAGATAAACTTAACAAAGACCAAAATGATGGGGATATGTCTTAGTCACAACGTTGAGCAATCTTTGGCCAAGATGCTAGGTTATGGGATTCAGCCATGATAAGTGCCTCAATCTCCATCTACGTCTCGACAAACCTAGAAAGATGCAATGGGATGAGGTAGTCAAAGTTTGATAGGAAGTTCACGGCATGGAATGCCAGGTTCTTGTCAGTGGGGGGCAGGATTGCCCTCATTAAAGACATCCAATCCAGCATTCCAGTGCTTCACATGTCCCCCTTCAGGATGCCATGTCTATTCTCAAGCGACTTTTGAGTGCCTCCTGAGAGATTTCCGTTGATTAGGTTTTCTGGGGAGGGGGAGGAGGGCATATAAATTCCATTCGGTTAGTGGGGATCTGGTCTATGAACATAAGAGGAATGGTGAGCTAGGTCAAAGGAAACTCAAAGACTGAAATACTCCCTCCTATGCACGTGGTAGTGGTGCTTTGCAAGAGAAAGCGTCCACCACAGCCCTGATGGATGGGATTCGTTACCAAAGGCACAGCAAGTAATCAAGGGAAAGTACAGCCCTGATGGATGGGATTCGTTACCAAAGGCAAATGGTATCACAAGTGCCCAGACCTCAGGGGCCTGGAAGGGTAGCCTCCATTGAAGGGAATTCGTTGGTAGGATGAAATTCATAGTGAAACAACGGAGAGGATTAGGCATTGGAGGGATATGCAGAATGGGATTTCCCACTAGAAAGTCAATTCCCCAGCCTTTTTTCTTAGCCAAAGTCCAGATTACCATGATCGTACATTCTCATGAAGCACTTGGTGAACACCTTGTTTGGTCATCAGGCATTAGGAGTTACCTTTGTGATTTGAAGATCCCTGCTATCGCGGTTCTCCTTGATCTCCTTAACAATCAGTTCATCCTTCTTTTGGCTTCTATCACCTTTCTCGGTGACTTTTTTTGTTTCTCCCCTGGGGGCTCCTTTGTACTACTCTATTTCATATATACAATGTTAATAGTGAGCAGCGGCAGAATGATTTGGACCCTAACCTCAAGTGACTTTAGGTTGCCTCTTTGTATAACAGTTTGTAAACCATCAACAGTGTGCTGGCCACAACTAGAAGGTCCGTCGCGCCCCTATCCCACTTTTAATTAGCTAGAGATCTCTATCAAGGGCCTTACTATAGAGCAGATCCAAAGAAGAGGCATCAGGCGGCGGAAGATATTGACCATTTGTTTATCCATTGCCTAGTTGCTGCCCATATTTGGCTTTTTATATTGGACCTTTTTGAGTGGGTCCAGTTGTGGCCCGAGAATGTTCCACGACTATTCTCAGGCTATTTCTCACCATTCCCTGTCGCCGGGCTGTTCCTCTAGTGTGCCACCATGTTGGCCTCTATCTAGTCATAGGGTTGAAGCACAACTCTCACATCTTCAAAAGCAAGGAATGACAGTGACTCTAAAGGACAAGATTTACGCCGCTATTGTCTTTTGGACCCAAAATCAGAAGGTTTTGTTTGGCTTGTCCTTTATAGATTTTGCAAAAACTAGGGCCTCATCGTAGAGGCATGACCGATGGATACTCCAAGATCCAATCAGTGGCTGTCTCCATCTCTAGGTGTTATCAAACTTATCTTTGACGGTTGCCCCCTTGGCAACCTGACAAAGGAGGGTGATGGAGGGATCTAGAACCAACATGCCTGAATTCTTACTATCGTATTCGGGCCCCATAGGCACAGCAAGAGGCACAGCAAATTCCACTATCGCCTTTTTTTTTTAGGTACATTAAGCACTCAATGTACCTAAAAAAAAAAGGCGATTCGAAAAACTTTATGTCCTCCAACAATTGGAACCAGATTCAGAGAATATTATTGGGTGGGAGTTAAGGGAGCCACCCTATTTGTTATTGGGAGTGCCTGTTTGATCAATTCACCTTACAAGTCCCTTCCAAGCATGTGTGATACGAGTCAAACTCAGTGCCTTAGCAAAGGAAGGTGCAGGAAGTAATGCTTTTCTTGTCACCAGGTGACATTCATGAACAGGTTGTTTGTGTAGTTCAATGTATAAATTACTTTGGTTTATGTCCACCTTTTGGAAAAGATTTTGTATTATCAATAGTCACGCTTTCACAACCACAAAAAAAGAAGGGGGTTTCCAGGAGTTATATGTCTCTTGGAAGAGCACAACCCTTAAAGAGAAGATGGGACATCCTGGTATGTGTAATTGAAGGACAACCATTTTCTTTTTCGAACTATATATTTTTTCTATAGTTATGGGGGTATTAACATATCAATTTCAATACAAATCATTGTTTCCTTCGCATGGTACTTGACCCTTGAGGAAACTTGAACTCCAATGCTTTATTTGGGGTTGGTACCTCCATAATGGACAGCTTATCAAGAGTTTGTTTCCTGCGATTGAAGGGGCCATTACCCTGCCAAACCAAATAGTCATTTCTGCAGGGAGCAAACAAGGAAGTCTATTCTTTTAAACGTTCTTGACAAAGGTCATGGCATATTCAAAACCTCGAGAAAATACTTCTTCTACCCTCGATGTCATAATCCCTCCAATATTTAACAACACTATGAACTATACCCTCATTCTCCACAATCTGTGGGAAAGGTAACAATGATTTTTGAAACCCTACTAGGGCGAAATGACCCACACTACTGTTAAGTATATGTCAAGATAATGTAGCACAATTCACCTCCCTAGTTCACCATACTATAGCACCAGGGCTAATTAAGAATATACTTTATTTCCCTACCAAAAAAATCAGTTGCAAACCTTACCGACACCATCAAAGGGTAATACTAACTTCTGCTCTTTGATAACTAGCCAAAACTCCCTCTCTTCTACTCTCGATTTTAAGTAGTTAGGGTTTTTTATTTTTATTTTATTTTATATCTTTTAGGAAATTGAAGCTAGAGACAATCGGTCCCATAGTTTTTCATTATCTTAGGATACGTATGTGTCTTTGTTGTTTGAGATAATTCAGGGGCAGAATTGTCAATTTTGGGCAGACGAAGGGCTGGAACTTCATAATGATTGAGGTATCTTATGGATCACAATATAAATATGTATATTTTTTGGGGAGAAAATAGAGAAGTTGAATTGAGATCGTAGGATCTTGTTAAAATATCTAATCTGGGCTGGATCCCCTTGCACGCCAAGAGAGAGGGTCGAGTCTCTCAATATTTCTTTGTTTACTGTATTTTTCCTTTGTCTCTCTCCTTGCATCAATGGTTAACAAAGCCTCGAGATCCATGCAGCTTGACACCATCAAAACCAATGTAGGCAAGATGGATTCAATCTTGGAGTGTGTAGATCATATTTCGAGAAATTCTAGAAAGGCATGCAAGAGATCCTTGGCAAATTAATGGAATGAATGGAACAAGAACTACAGGGCATATCAAAGCAACACATGAAACAAGAACATAAAGAGGAAGAAATTGACCTCACTTCAAGCATTAATCAAACACCACAACAAAGTCCAGCAGTTGATCTACCCATAAGTACGAACTACTAGTCATTAAGTATATTTCAGCATCAAAGTTAATCTCCCAGAATTACAAGGCTTCATGGTTATGCCACAACCATTGAAAATTTGACAGGAAAAAGGTGAAGAGTTCAAACTGGAACAAAATGAAGAAGAAAATTTTCAAATTCCTTGAACTTGAGAATGAGCTTCTCCCACCCTTGGACAGTTATGTACTACTATTTTCTCTTTTATTCTATTTCATATTTTAAGAACATTGAAACTAGGGCTATTTGGTCTTTAACTTTAATTACCTCAGGAACAATGTATGTCTTTTTCTTTGTTGCAGAGAATTTAGGGGTAATATTGAAAGTTCAATTTCGGGAAATAAAGGGCTAGGATTTAAAAGTGATTAAGATTTCTTATAGAGCAAGTTAGACTTTTAGGTTTTTTCTTAAAAATATGTATATTCTTTCCAAGAAAATAGAGAAGATGCATTGAGGTTTTCTGAAAAGATCTATTTAGTGTTGTGTTCTCTTGCAGTCCTAGAAAAAAGGACAAATCTTTGACTTTTGCAGTGGACGCCCCTATAAAACCATATGGAGGGTATTTTCTCTAAATACTTTTTTTCATGTTCCTTATCATTGTTTCTCTCTTCCTTGCATCAATTTTTTCAAACCCTTGAAAAAGATTATGAGCCACAGAGCTTTTACTACAATAGATGGGAAACAAAGAAACCAACATCAACAACCTCAATTCTAGATGAAGTGATGAACATAAGATATCTAAAATATTTCGTACAGCCATGAAGAAGTATAGAATATCGAGGAGCTGGGTTGGTCATATTTTGAAAGGAAGTGATGGTTTCTAGAAAAACCAAACCTATTAATAACAAAACAATCAACACTTTTATGCCTCCAAACATAATCATTATCGTCCAAGCCTTATCCCAACTATCTGGGGTCTGCTACTTATTCAACCATTCTATTCTATCAAGGGCAATTCCCTCAGTAAGACCATATGTCACCATATTGTTTCTTACTACTTCAATCCGTGTCCATTTGGGTCTTCCCCTTGCCCCTTTAGAGCCTTCCACTTGTAACAAATCGTAACTCCTAATTGGTGTTGTATTAGGTATATGCTACACATGGCCGGCCTACTTAAGTGGCTAAGTCTACTTAAGTGGATAAGTCTACTTTCCCTCATCTTGTTTCCTATTGAAGTCACATCTAAATTCCCTCGAATGCATTCATTCCGGATTCTATCCTTTCATCTCAACATCCTCATCTCAGCTACACTCATCCTATGGATATGTTGTTACTTGACCGGCCAACATTATGTCCCATAAAGCATGGCTGGTCTTACAGTTGTCCTATAAAACTTCCCCCCTCAGTTTAGTGGTATGCAACGATAACATAGATATATTTATTCATAACCGCTATGGCTGATAAATACTTCCCTCCGTCCCTTCCTCCCTCAGAGAAGGGATAAAAAGAAAAGCAATCTATCCCCACTTCTAAGTGTATCAAATTGTCAAATGGTTCACCGTGCCTTTGTGCTAGCTACATGGATATCTAAAATGGGTCTAATGCAACTCAAGGACATTCTACTACAAAATACCTAATTCATACAAGTATACTTTCAATAAACTTCAAGACAAAGGCTACATACATGAGTAACATAAAGCTCATAAGCTCATATCTTTAAATGGGCAGAGTTAAGAAGCTCATATGCCTTTAACCACCAAAAAACAATGAGATATCCATATCGTCCCATATCATCCGAGAAAGACAAGCTTATTAAAGACAAACCAAAAAATAAAGATTTAACAACCAAGTTGCTTGTTCTAGAACAAGAAGGGGAAACATTGAAAGATTCACAATAGCTATGCAACTTTTAACCATATAAATGAAAGTAATAAAAAAGAACCTCAAGAATTGAAAGCTCGTGCACTCATCCAGAAATCAAAAATACACCTTGAGAAAATTCGTGCCACTCAGACAAAAATGTATATGCATGTAAAGGCATGAAAGTATTTTGGGGCACCGGTATCCTTTCTTTTGGGGGGGTAGTCAGTTGGTTTTGAACCACAACCTCAAGGTTGCAATATTGTGTGTCTTCCAGTTGAGCTCAGAGCTTGAGCCATTTTTAGGTCCACAGTTTCCTCAAGAAACAAGAGAATGTAGCTTTCTTCTTTCCTAAATAAAAAAAGTACATCTAATGAAACATCATCTTCTTCCACAACTCGGAAGTGTTTCCTACTATGTGAAAACCTCTTAAGAAACTAAATATGTTCTTTTTTCCTTAAGATACCCTATATCCGACACGGATAACTAGTTAAATACTTCTGTGTAGCGATATAGAGATTGTACATAACAACAAGCAACACCAGAAAAGTATTAATTCAACCTTGATGCATGTACTAAGACATAGTGATTAAATAAATCCAATGAAATTCATAAACTATCATTAACTGCAAACTCAAGTATCGACACAGTTCTTAGAGACATGTCCAGAAATCCCATCTAATTCACAAATAAGACGAGAAATATAACTCTCCACCTCCAAGACATAAAAGGCAAAACACATTCAGAATCCTAATAAGGAACAACTCTTTTACATTGGAAAAATGCTAAAATAAAGAGTCTCTTCAAAATTCAAATAACCAAATCCAAAACATCAGCAACTTAGAATTGGAAGTAAACACTGGAAAACCCAAAACTTTTATGCGATGATCCACAAAACTTCATAAGAAATGTGAATCACCTTCATGAATCATCTAAATGAATCACCTTCCGGTTTTATATTAGCTCGTGCTTTGATACCATGTATAGTTGTTTTGTTCAATACCATGGTTTATACTCTCAATATTTAAGGTGAGATTTAACCCTTTAGGCTCCAATTTATAAGGAACAGCTTTTACCCCTTTAATATCCAGAGGAACCTCAGGGGGATGGATGGATTGGATTTCTTTCCCATCTTTAGTAGTAAAAACTTGAAATTCTTTTTCTACTACATTTATTTCTTTATGAAATTTAGGAAATAAGATACCTTGTTTCTTTAAGAAGTATTCTAACCACTTAAAGAATTCAATATTAATTATTTTTCCTTTCATATATTTATAATATTTTTTATATAATTTTATTCTGAGTTTTTGTTTAAACTCATTCTGAAATCAATCTCTTATCTATTTATTCTAATTAGAATAAAAATATTTTCTCAGGTTAGCTTTATCAATTTTAAATTTTTCTTCTTTAAGAAGAGTATTAAGACCAAATTCCATATCAGAAAAGGTAGGAGATGTATGATTTTCAGGTTCTTCCTTCATTCTGGAAGATCCTGAAGTATCAATCATGTAATAAGGTCTCTGAATATGCTCAGAAGTCATTCGGAGGCCTTCAAAAATTATTCTTTCATATTCCTTTCCATGCTCACTCTGAGGCATAGAAGAGCATGAAGTCCTTGGGGGAAGCCTGGAATGAGCATCAGATATATTTATTTTAGCTCTTCTAATTGGGGTAAACTGGATTTCACTTTCTCTGTTATCATGTTCAATTCTTTCAATTATTTGTTCAACTTCCTTGTTTTCAAGAGGTTTGGGTTGAACATCATTTTGCAAGTTCCACCTATCAGGTAACCTATATGGGAAATGCTGGCGTAGTAGATCCATTAGCCAATAGCTACATATAGGCCCAACGGCCTAGATTGAATATGGGCTGATCTAATGATCTCGACTGCATTTCGTATTTTAATTTTAATTTTTTTATATAAATCTAAATCATTTGAAATTTTGGGCGTGTTCTTTAAAAATATTAGAATCCAATAAAAATATCAAAAACATATTTTGTGAAAAATAAATTGACCAAAACATCCCCGAAATATTGTAGGAATATTTTGATCAATTTATATTTTGTGAAGTAAATTTATACTTTGCGAATTATTTTTTTAATATTTTTATTAGGTGCGTGTTGATGAGAAGAATAGATGCCTAAAATTTCACATGATTTCGATTTGTACCAAAAAATTAAAATTCAAATACGAAATGAGGTCGTGTCAGCTAGATCAACCAAGATTAAATCTAGGCCGTTGGGCCTATATGTAGTTGTAGGCTAGTGGGCTTACGCCAATATTTCCCTACATATATAATATTCCTCAAAGGTTCAACGAGAGCTCAGAAAAGGCAAATGGATAGAACTTTTCTATAACTTGCATAAATTCATCAGAAATTTAATGAAATCCTCGAGAACAAAGCTCTTCATAATATCAATAAAAATTCATCATGAAACATCATTGTTTCGAAAACGACCCGCCTAGTACCTAGCTGCTTGCCTAGGCGCCGAGCGGACACCAAGGCCCACGCCCAAACCTATGGCCCTCTCTGGGTACCAGTACCTGGTGTTGGGATGGTGATGCAAAATCACTTCCCATTGACCTATGGCATTTCTCTCAATGCCAAGGGCTATTTTCATCACAAGAAATATGATTTTTGTAGAGGCTCATAAAGTCATTGTGTAGAAAGAGAAATGTGGGATGTTTTTGTGAGGGAAGCTCTTGAGAGAAAAATAAGAAAGTTTTGGGGAAGATAAAGATTGGGGGTTTTGAACATACCCTAACTGTGTGTGCCCTTGTATTGGGCCAGATTTCAAAGGCATTTCTTTGCAGTGACGGAGTTAGTCGAAAGTAGCAAACAGAGGAGTCGATTGATGATATTTTTATCATATGAAAAAATCATTTTGAACTTTTCTCTACCATTGTAAGGTAATCTCTACATACCCACAAAACTTTAATTCTTTCATTGATAGTGAATCCAATCATGGCCGGTTGCCCATAGATGTAGCCCAATTTGAGTGAATTACACATATTTGTATTGATGGTGCTTGGATTGTAGTTTTTAGTATGTTGAGGTTCTTGGATTTATAGATTTCTTGGAATTGACTTGCTGGCGATAGCAATTTTGTTTCAAGGTATTGGATTTGTTGTAGTAGGCGGTTCACAATAGGTAAACGAGATAGTCTTCGTTCCCAACACCTGGGAGCCCACCTAGGTGGCCTAGGTAGGCGCCTAGTGACTTCGCCCTTTGGGTCATTTTTCACCCACAATTTTCTCATAGAAGGTCTTCAGGGGTATTCTAAATCCCCAAAGTCAAAGAACTCATAAAAGGCTCTCAGGGGTTTCTAAACCCCAGAGTCAAAAAACTCATAAAAGGCCTTCAGGGGTTTCTAAACCCCAGAGTCAAAAAACTCATAAAAGGCCTTCAGGGGTTTCTAAACCCCAGAGTCAAAAAACTCATAAAAGGCCTTCAGGGGTTTCTAAACCCCCAAAGTCAAAAAAATATTGGAATCTAAACCCCAAATCTATTGATGGAATCTAAGCCCTAAATCTAATGATTTTGAGATCTATGTGAATTGAGAAAAAAATTCAGATTTTTTAGTGTTCTACTAAAAAAAAAAAATTCTTAAGGTTTTTCAAAGTCCCTCTATGGACTTTGTTAAGTGTTTTCACTAAATTTTCCACGATTTGAAGTTTTCGAACATGTTTATTCTTAACGTACAGTATGTTTGTATAGAAATAGTTAGTTATAATACACAGAAATGCTAGAAATTGCAAGTTAAGAATAAATATACGCATATACGTGCATTTGAACAGCACATATATGCATATATCTGCATAACTTTCACTACAGGAGCCATTGCGTCCGAGCTTCTGGTGCCCGCATAGGCGCTGGGTGCCAGGCAGCCGAGGTTCTGGTGCCAACATAGGGGCTGGATGCCAGGCGCCCGCCTAGGGGCTGGGTGCTGGGGCCAGGCCGGCCACCTAGTGTTTTCTGAAATCTTGCAAAACATGAATAAACTCGTGGGAAAAAGTTTCTGATTCTCCTACAAATTTCATTAAGTTCGCTGGGTGCCAGGCAGCCGAGGTTCTGGTGCCCGCATAGGCGCTGGATGCCAGGCGCCCGTCTAGGGGCTGGGTGCTGGGGCCAGTCCGGCCACCTAGTGTTTTCTCAAACCTTGCAAAACATGAATAAACTCATGGGAAAAAGCTTCTGATTCTCGTACAAATTTCATTAAGTCCGTGGGAAAACAAAAGGATATCATCAAAAGACACAGGAAAAAGGCGACAAACCTTAAGGAAAAAAAACTGGGGTTTAAGGGAACTGACCTCGAAGCGGATGTTCTTGTAAACAAGCTCCTCCACATTGCTCCCAACAGTTGGATGAGTGGTAACAACCTCTCCAAGATGCAATTTATAGAGAGTCGTAGTTTTTCCTGCATTATCCAATCCAACAACCACGATCTTGTACTCTTTAGCAGGAAACATCATGAACCAGAATCTGGATATAAAAGCACCCATTTTTTTCTGAAATAAATCCCAAAATTCCAAGAAAAAGGGGATCAAATCAGAGGAAGAAAGAGAAAACGTACAGATGTTATCGAGGATTCAAGGGCGAATTCTTAGAATCAAACAGAAAAATACAGAGATGATGGATGAAATAGACGGAGAAAAAACACAAATAAGGTGGATGAATCAGAGAGACGAAATACACATAGAAGGTGGACGGATCAGAGAGAGAGAGAGAGAGAGAGAGAGAGAAGAAAAAATACAGAAGAATTAGATAGAGAAAACACACAGAGATGGTGGATTTGGAGAGAGAGAAAGAACGTGGTAAAAGAAGTCAGAGAGAGGATCCATTATATATCAAAATAATCAACCTTGCTTTAGATGCAACGTTTTATTTTGAACTCACTCATGGGCTCATTCGGGAGAATAAAAACCATTGTGAATTTGAGATAATTCGGGGTTGCGTTATTTGAGATGTCGGCACATGTTTTACCGAAGTTTCGGACCGTGTGATTTCGGCCGTCAAAGTGACAGGCGGAATGGTCGTATACAATGAGACTACTTTTCACCTAAAATCTGTATACCATGTCAAACCGTCCGATTTAGAAAGCCACAGTTGGGATGTTCCATTTCCTCTTCTGAATGCCTTTTTTTTTGGATGAAGTTTATATAAGGCTAGGCTTTATGAGAACAAAATAAAGCCTCAACTTAAATGAATGCTCTAAATAATTTGGTACTATTTAGCGCTTGAAATTTTATATTTTTTCACAAAATGTAAAGGTCTTTCGTTGTTGGTAGATAAGTGGGGAATACCGGCCCTACGCATATTTTTAGAAATAGTAAGTGATTTTTTAATCTTATAGTGGTAATGAAAATCTACAGCGGTGGGTAAGGCTCCGGTATGGATGGTAACGGGTCAGGTCAAGTCGATCTGGACTCGGATCCAGACCCGAAAAAAATTATGGGATCTGGACCTGACTCAAAAATAAAAATATATATTTGAATGTTAGATTAAATATACACATGTATTATTTAACTATTATAACTATAAATATATAATTATATTTATTTAAATATCATATTATGTATATAATAATACTATTCGGAGCGGGTGAAGTCGGGTCCACATGGACCTGCACCCGAATAGTGTTCGGGTCCAATATTTGGATAATGGACCCGGACCGTACACCAAGTCTAATTCTTGAACCCATACCAAGGCCCAGGTTGAGTCCGGACGTGGCGTCCTGAGGCCATTGCCACCATAAGCTTAGGTGGCGCTAATACCATGAGCTTAACCCCTTTCCGGAATCCTCTTCAAGTTGAAGTGATAATCGATTTGTTCCATTGACGTTGCCATAGCCAAATAGCTTAGACGGAATTGAAGATTGGATGCCGTTTCTATAAACTTCAAATCTTCATCCTGAGAAAGCACATTAGGTATCGAAACTCTCTAGGATGGTCTAAAATCAATTTCCAAGACCAACAGTGAAATTTGAAGCTTATAAAATGGTACACATCTTGTGGAATGGACGGTCTAGAGAATGTATTCCAATTTATACAAATTTTAGGGCTTGAAATCCTAGTTTTTTTTCACAACTATACTGGTCAAGTCTGAGATGATCGATATGAAGATTTTCATGCAGCCAAACTGTAATTTTTTGTGAGTTTTAAAGTAAAGCTTTACTTATTTTGATAGGGCTACAACCCTATCAAACCATTTTACTTTTAAGATTTAACATTAAGTTAGAGCCACCCGCTCCAACCAAAAAAAAGGGAAAATTTATGTAAAACCTTCATTACGTTTTTCAGGGAAATACGTCAAAATACATTTAAGGTATTAACTATTTAATATTTTACCCATACATTTTTATTTAATTTCAAAATGCACATGAAAATGTATGTGATCTAAGTTAAAATAAATAGAAAAAGGGTGAAACATTACATAGTTGAAAAGTGAGTTGTATTTTGATAAATTTTTCTATCTTTAATATTCAAGAAAAGTCTCATGAATTTCTTATTTTTACATTTCAAATCTTATTTAATATAATATAGTTTTAAGAAAAAAAAATTACAAAGTTTTTGTTTTATTTTTAATTTAAAAAATAGTTTAATGTATTTCATATTTTACACTTCAATCCCACCTTTTGGGAGCATAAAATGTGTTTTAATTTTATTCCTTTTTTTATACATCTGATTAAGCTAAAATTTTAGCATCCATACTTCTAAGCATCACACACCTATAAAATATGATTAAAATAACTTAAAAATAAGACAAACAAAACTAGGACCTTAAAAACCTTGATACCACTAAATCAATTTTCTTTAAACAAAGAAATAATAACAACTCTTATACTTGGGAGTACAAAGACGATATAATTAAATATAACAAAACACAAAAAGAGAATACTAAATATTACCTCAACCGGGTTTATTACACCCTACACCGAATCACTACCATCCAATGGTGCGAGATCAACGATCAACATTCAATCTCAACCAGGAAAGCAAGTTTAGGCCAAGCCCTCCAATGGAACTATGACCTCTTGATCACAAAACTCAAATTTAGAAAACCCACAAAACTTAGTTTAAGTGGTATACTACTACCCAACCTTTTAGATCATCAAGGCAAGATGAGAGAGAGAGAGCACCATCTAGGTGGGACGTGCCCCTTAGGTTAACCCAGAGAAAGGTCAACCTAGAGAGAGTGATGGTTCAAGAGGTGGGGCGTGCCCCTTACTATTGTCTAGAGAGAGAGAGCTTTTAGGGTTGGGGTGTTGCCCCTATAGTTACCAAAGAGAGATAAATATTTAGATAGAGAAGAGAGATTTTGGTGTAAACATTTATGGCAAGTGTTCCTCTATTTATAGTGCAAAAATAGGATTAGGGTCTCTTAGGATTTTTCAAAGCTTGCTTCCTCTTGTGAGATTGAATATAAACTATTGATCTTGGGTGACTTGTGGAGTGAGAGATTTGAGCTCTTCATTTCATAGATATGCCATAAACATCATGGTAGATGTTATAACATATATTCCCATTTTCTAAACTATTTTCCCATCAATTGTAATTAAATAAAATAATTCTAAATATAATATTGTATATACCAAAATACTGCACAAGCATTCTCATGTTTTCCAAAAATCCATTCAAAATCTTCTTCAAGCCAATGGCCTTCCAAAACATATAACAACTTGGCCTTCAAGCCAAAATCACTTATCAATAAAATAGAAAGCTGGGTGGGGTATGCCACCCATGAGAGGATCTCATGTGCCCCACCATCTAGGTCATGGTGGGCCCATGTACACAATGAGTCTCTATACAATTTTTAAATATTTTTAAAACTCAACAAAAGAATTTTAGAATTTTATTTGAATATTTAAATCAATATAAAAATCAATATCTCTGTTTTTATAAATCTAAATTTTATAAATAAAATATCCAAAAATCTAAAAAAATTCAAATAATAA
>NW_006497648.1:9591669-9606059 GCF_000471905.2 Amborella trichopoda | reverse complement strand
AATTTTAAAGTTTTAGTTGTACACTAAGTACGACTAGTACGTGTTTCGTTACTACTTACGTCGACTACGCGTTAGTTCTAACTAATAATACCTCCTCTCTCTCTCTCTCTCTCTCTCTCTCTCTCTCTATATAGCTTATTCTATACTTGACGCCTGCTTTAGCCAAAATATAAATCTCTCTCTCTCCCTCCTTCTCTCTCTTAATACTTTCTTTTGTTTTTCAATATCTATTCTATATCTATTGACGAAAATAGACAGTGAGTTCGCATACTCTCATCACCATTAAAGTTCATTACACGGTCATGATTGTCTTGTAGTGTTTTATTTTTCATTTGTTTCCTAGAAATTAGAATGACCTAAAATTTGAAGCGTATGTATATAATAGCGAGGCGCACTTAATAAAAATACAAAAAAAAATAATTTGTGAAAACCAAATTGACCAAAATACCCCCAAAACATTTCGGGGGTATTTTGGTTATTTTTTTATGTAAAATATTTTTTTAATATTTTTGGTAGATTCGCCTATGTTTTATAAACATATGTTCTAAATTTCATATCATTTCGATTTGTAAAAAAAAAATGAAAAATAAAATACTACCAAACAATCGCGACCGTACGATAAATTTTGGACAGTGATAAAAATAAACGAAATCACTGTTAGACATTTTGTAATATCTTCCCGTGGCAAACCAATACAGCTACTTAATCTTAGATCTTCATCTACGAGGAAGAGGTCCTTTCCCCGTCTTCAGGGGTTATGAAACCCAAACCCTTTTGCCCTTTCTACCCCTTTCACTGTGTATTTCCCTGTCTGTTTCCTCCGCCTGCGCTCTGAAGACGAGAGAACCTTGACAGCCCCTGAAGGGAACGGCGTTTAGCAAGTCGGGCAATATCAATACATGGGAAAATCAAAAGATTGCTATTAAATTGGTTTTGCTTTTAAAAAAAAAGAGGCAAAAACAATCACATAAAAAAAAAATCAGAACTTTGTTTGTCTTTGTGATATAGATAGAGGGCAGGGTTCATCTTCCAAGGCTAAGGGCGCCTTCAGGTTAGATGTGTCTGATAAGAAGATGTATCTCTTCTCCCGTTAGCGATCGCAAGCTAAGGGGAGATAGAGGGTTTGGGGGAGAGAGCATGAGAGAGAAGAGTTGGGAGTGATTATTTGAAAAAAAAAAAAAAAAGAAACGTCACCATGTTTGGAGAGAGAGAGCTTGTTTGTTTTGCTCGCATTACCAACAATGAGTAACTTGAAAAAAAAAAAAAAAATGGAAAAAGAAGCCGTGAGGGTGTGCCGCTCATAATTTGAGACAAACGTGATTATTTTGTAATTGACCCATCATGATCCGTACGTAAATTTCTCAAAAAAAAAAAAGAAGACATCTATATCTCTAAATCTTCCTAAAAGAACCTCTAAATCTTGCTAAAAGTTGTTGTTCAAGTGTCATAAATTCTTACGATGGCCTAAGCAAAAAATCTATTTTTATCTCTAATTATAAAATTTAGAGTACAAAAAAATATATAGATTAAGCAAACCTATGAACACTTAAATTTCTGAAAATGTCTAGAAAATTTGTTAAAAGATGCATTATTTTCAAAACTCGAAATCTTTTTGTTTTTTATATCTATACATATTGAGATGATCAATTGTAAGGTTTTTTTAACATTTTTTTTGATATAAATTATAAAATTTTATTAAAGAAGACTAAAAAAAATTTACAAAATTAGAGCTCAGATAGAAAATGCCCCCTTTGGCCATCAAAATGGCTTTAGGGTTTTTTTAAAGATTGAAACAACCTTTGCTGATAGATTTTCAAGGAGCACCTAACTTATTCCATATAAGGATGATGCCTTATATAAGCTTTCTCCAAAGTGGCTTTGGCAGATTCCTATCTTATATTGGGAGGGAAAGAGTTCAGTTTGCCGGCCTTTGAGGTTCGAACAATCTGCTAGCAACTCCTCAAACCGTCTGATGCCAGCAACATACGTTTGAGGAGACGCTTGACAAGTGCCATTCGATGAACAGTGTGCTAGCAACTCCTCGACTCTCCATCATAGACAACAACAGTGTGCTAGCAACCCCTCAATTCTCGAGGAGTGCCACTCGCCGAACCTGTATTGAAAACTAAAAGTGGTTCTTTCTTCTTCAATCCCCCATTTCATACACAGTTCTTTGCATTTTTCGAGTTAACCATCTTTGCTAAGAAAGATGAAAATGCCACTCGCCGCACCTGTATTGAAAACTAAAAGTGGTTCTTTCTTCTTCAACCCCCCATTTCATACACAGTTCTTTGCATTTTTCGAGTTAACCATCTTTGCTAAGAAAGATGAGCATCCAATACCTTTTTCACCATTTTCGTTCTCATCAGAATATAAATCCTCAATATTATTTTATCACTGACATTCAAAATACCAGAAGGCATGAACCTTTGCTTATACTTACTAATCACTGATAACCTCAACAGTTCATTCTTTATTGTTCTTGCACGGCTCATGAAGTAACCACATTTCCTTTTTTTCCTTGGTAATTTCCTCTTTTATGTTTATCCAACATTGGGTGATTTCAATCCTCTTTTCTATAAATTCTATGAAAAATAAAAATAAAAATTTCATATCAAGTTTCATCTTTTATACTATTGAACTAAGGTGCACATTAAAAATTCTGTAGAATCTTTCGGGGAGAATACTCCCCGTGGTCAAAGGTATTCACCAAGCTCAAATCCACAGGTCAAAGACATTCACCAAGCTCAAATCCAGAGTCATATTTTTGGGGGACCAACTACCACTACCTCAAAGGAGTACCCTTTTCGCCCTTCATAAAAAATTGGAGCAACGTGTTTTGACACAACCACAAACATCCACCCCGGACATCTATTTGGAGACCTCCACCACAGGGCCAAGTAAAACTTAATTTCGATAGATAATCTCTCGAAAACCCAGGTCCATCCGGAATAGGAGCCATCATCAGAGACCACCACGGTACTACTGTAGCTTCAATTCCCAAACATATTGGTCTTGCCAATTCAGTGGCGACCGAGGCCGTAGCACTTTTGAAAAGGCTCAAACTCATCCAAACGCTAAGTCCACATTCCATAATTGTATAGGGAGATTTCAAGAATACAATTTCTTGGGCCTAAGGGCTTTCTTCACCTCCCCATGGATCCTGACACATCTTTTTTATGAGATTGACTACCTTTGCACAGATACGCCCATCTTATGGGGACATACCTGACAAGAAGGAAACAAGGAAGCCGACGCCTAACTAAAGAAGCAGCTACAATGGCTGGAAATCAAGGCTTTTTTGGTTTTATTTTCCTTTTCTTCTTTGGTTTTTTGGATTGGCATCTTTTTTTGGGTGATTGTCATTGTAACCTTCTAAAAGAAGGCTTTTTTTATTTGCCTTTACTTTCTCTCTTCCTCCCCTACAGCATCCGCCCCCTACAGTGGATTGCCTAGGTCTTTCGTACTCTACTGCTCTTTAATGATTAAAGGTTAACATTCTCAACCAAAAAAAATTCCTCTAAAAAAGAATGTTCTAACATTGGAAAAACCCTCCAATTGATAATCGCCACCTTGAGAAGCATGGATATATTAAAAAAAAAAAAAAAAAATCAAATTCTAAAACTAATACATCTTGTGAAAAGCTATATAGACCATCTATTATCAAGATTTTTAAGCCTCTATAGCTCTGCTCAATCTATACTATTTTTTAAATTTTAAATTTCATGACTAAAGATGAAAAAGATTTTCACGTCACCGCAAGGTTTCTAATACCAAAATAATATCTCCATGCAAAATTTAGAGGTGCTTATAAGGAGGGCGCCTTATATAAACTTCACCCAAACAAACAAACAAGATGACTAAGTTCACTATAAGTTCACAGAACATTCCTTGGGTGGTCTTTCGGTATTTTTTTCCTTTTCTTTTCCTTTTTGACAAGATTAAGAGGCGAAAGAACGTAAATAAGAAATTAAGCGTACATTTAAACAGAAAAACCCAATCCAAACCTCTTTTCACTATTGTGATATCTGCTCTCTTTGTTCCCCAAGAGCACAAACCTAAGCATTAGGCCCCATATCCAATCAAATTAGGACCTTACAAATGAGATGATCCAATTGGCTACGACAACTTCCAATTTAGCATGGCAATCCACATCATTCAGATTCTTATGGGAGGAGTTTGCATCTGTTTTCTCTTAGTAGACCTGTTTCGTAAGATCCATCGGTTCTCTCTCTAGACGAATTCTTGTTTCCAGCAAAAAAAGACCGCACATTCCTTTCTCGGAGATAGAAAGGACTTCACCAAAATAAGCCTTCTGTATCCACACATACATTTACATTTGACCTCCTCATGTTTGCTCCTAATAGAAATTCCAGCATGGCAATGACTGGTTCCTCTTCAATGTCAACTCACTTCAAAAGTCTAATTTTTGAATACATTGAGCTAGACAAACAGTATATTGATTTCAAAATTGTGATCCAGCCACCTGCATGTGCACAAAGATAGATCTAGTCACCTATGGCATTTAAAGAGGTACTACTACCACAAAATTTAATATTTCTTGCCATAAATGTAGGTCATAGAATTGAAAAACAGTATAACATATTCTACAGTTATCAGATAATTTCATCAAATTCAAAGAAATATACAATATCAAATATGAGAGTCCAGATACTTTATTAAAAGCAGAAGTTGCATATCACAGGAAAATCAAGCAGTATCTGAGAATATGTTTTCCAAAAATCCCGAAAAGAATAGCAATCATTATACAGGTTTTGAATTATGAATTTAAACAATACTATGAAGAAATATTCGTTTCACCTAATAACTGCTAAAAATACCTCATCTTGCATTACTTTCTCCAGCAGCCGGAGAACCATCACTGACCGCCGCAGAAGAATCAGTACTCCTATGTAAAGGACTTTGGGTATCAGCCACCTTAACCTCTTGCTCCGTTTCCTGATCAGGAAACACTTGAGAGTGCAAAGAAGGGGCAATTCCATTAACATGGAGCCATGTAAGCTCCCATAAACTATCACCACCAAGAGTGCTTCTCTGCACAAGCACCCCCTTTGCTTTCATCACCAATAGCATGTTCTTTAGCAACTCCGGGACCTCTTCCTGAAGTTTCTCTGTCTTTTTTCCCCTTATCTTGGCCTTCATGTACTTGTCCATTCGACCAAGAACACCAAGCCACAATTTACAAAAGTTAGGTAGTGGAGAAAGCTCGTGCAAAAGCTGAAGAAAGACCTTGGATAACAATTTCACAGCTAGACGAAGAGTTCCCTCCATATTTCGATAATCCTTGAGGGAGTGGCCCTGAGCAATCTCGAGCAAATCATCAAGCATCGTGAACACAACCAAATCAAAGCATTGAAGCCACAAGGCAGGTGCAAGTCCCATCCCTTCAGCGGAAGTGAGGCACCTCTGCAAGGCAGAGAGGGCATGGTTTCTCACCTCTTCCCTCTGTTCTAAACACACTTTCCTAAGCCCTTGCACAAGCCTAAGCCACATTTCCCCTATTTCTTGACCAGCATCTTCGCCCGCCTCCTTGGCCTCACGAGCCCACTTCACTAGGCATGTGACCGAGTCAGCCATGAGGTCAAGGGCTCGTAAGGACCGGTCGGTAAGCCCAACTCTTGATTCAGCAAACTGGCGTGAAGCATCCAAGCACAAGGAGTAGTTAGCCCTTGTGAGATGAGCCCCCTCAGCCATGACAAAGGTGAGGGCCTCAAACCCAGGTTCAGAGGCCTCAGGGTGCCTAGCCGTAATGGAGAGAAGCGATGAAATGGTTCGCCACCCCATTTGAGACTTAATATGAGATGCATTTGCCTTTACCAATCTCATCACATCTTGCGTAATATGTTCACAATATGCATCGGCTACTCTTGCGTCAAGCTTCAATATCAATTGCAGTGACCTCAGGAGCTCGTCAGCTAGGTTTTCCTTATAGGGGAGAAGCCTTTGGCAAATGCGCAAAAGACCAAATACAGCCTTTTCCACAAGAGCACAGGGCATAACTGTAGATTGCACAATGCTTGCTATGTGCTCATAAACACCTTGCCATAGAAGCACAATCCTGTCTCGATTGTTCAATGTGATGGCAATCAGTAGCTCAAGGCAAAACACTGCTGTATCTTCATCTTCAGGAGAGCTGCTCCCCCCCTTTTGTGGCCTACCAGCCGCCCAAATCAAAGCCTTTGCAAGCTGAAGCAATGAATCAGCCTGCAAAAACTTAGACTCAGTGAAAATGCTATCAATGTGGCACTTCTGTATTGTTTGGAGAGTTCGTTGATGAGCAGCAAGTTGTTGTTCAGTTGGTTGAGACCTGGGTTCTTCTGCATCAAGAGATAAGAGCTGACTAAACCGACCCATTAACCCTGAAGACCTTCGAGGGGTTCCAATGGGTGGTATATGAGACACAGTCAAAGAAGTTGAGGAAACAGGTTTTCCATGAATAGGATCAGTAGACAGCTCAGTATCATCAGCTGCATCACTGGCTACTCGAGCAGGGAGAAGGCCAAGCTTGTGAAGCCTCAAGATACAGTCAAGTATGTTCCTCCATCCTGTGCGTATGTAATCTCCAAACCTGTTTGCTATAGTAAACACAGTGATGGTTGCCATCCTGGCTTTTGTGTCGTCTCCAAAGGCAATAACAGGCTCCTCAACCGATGAAACAGGGTTCAAGAGAGTGGTGAATTTGCATAGTGATACGACCAAGTCATCAAGCACATCTTCAAGATGGTGGCTAGCTGAGATTTTTGCCACTGCCAAGAACCCACCAACACAAGTTTGGAAGACCTCCTCTTGCTCTGCGTGATCAAAAACCACTGATATTGCTGCAATAGTTGGACCCGACATGATAGCAAACATATCGTGATCAAGAAAGGCTTGAGAATCACAGACAATGTAAGGTGGAGTCTTCTTTGATTTCTTCATGAGGTCGATCCAATGGCTAGGAGTCATTTCTGGGAACCCAGCACCTTGCTCAGGTGAAGTCCTAATCTCATTCTTGCATATAGACTGATAAAGATCAGAGAGAAATTCCCGTGGGAGGTCTTTCCCAGCATTGATATGACGATTATTTCGGATGAAGTCCTCTTCTGTCATCTTCTTTTTAACTTGCACATTATGCTGATCAGTGTTGAGCATAATGAGAGAATACGATAACAAGAGCGCTGCATCTTTGTCCGCCAAAATATGGGGTGATTGCTCGTAGTATCTCTCCGAGAAAGCCTCAAGAACCCTCTGTATCTTCTGGGACTCTCCTGGTAATCGGAAAGTTTCCAAGAACAATCGAAGTGCAGTGTCCAAATTCATGTCTTCAAAATCAAATGTTCGAGCAAATTCATGAAGCACTTGAACACAAAAATCATCATGGTTTCCGAGAAAATCGCCAACAAGGTTCTTATCCAACCCTGCTGTGTACCTGAAAAAGCATGCCACACTTTGTGGATCAAGCTTATCAGGCAAAAGATGGGTTCCCTGTAAAAACTCTAGCCCTTTCTTCGGGTCCCTGTTAAAGTGGTCAGCACCAATCATCAACCTCCTCTTTATGAACTTCCTTCGACGCACAAAGCCCACCCATTGAGAAGCATCACTATAGTTCTCACACTTCACTGTCCAGAAAGGATTATATTCTTCAAGATCTCCTACTATTCCCTGCTCTAAAGATTGAGAGGAGCCAACCCTCTCAGCCATACCCTGAATAACTGCAATCAAGCCATCTAAAGCAAGAATATGCATGGCAGATAGAGGGCAATTTACAGGGAAGGCACTCTTGGATAAAAGGTTTGCAAGGTCTTCAAAAACATTGGTGCAAGTGATGTCACAATCAAAGTTTGCATACATCTCAGACATGAACGAGGTTTGCCTGCAAAAATCGACAAGGGCCTCCATGGTCACCTCCTGCTGCTGATATGAAGCCCCATACCTGCTTTGTGCCAGCCTCAATATCACACACGAGAAGAAAGCCTCAAGCTGAAGCTTCAACTCTGTTCGCAAATGGTGATACAGATTGAGCACCACACTGCATACCATCGAGAGAATCAGTGGGCTCATTGACAATCCAAACTGCATGAGATTTCGAAAGAGCTCATCTTGTATCAGCGACAATAGCTTGGCATGGCGTTCTATTGCAAGGCCCCCCAATTCAATTGCAGAGTTTATTAAGCCCAAAGCAAATAGTGGCACATCTTCATCGAATGCTATGGTGTTTGACCTCTGCCCCATCCCAACGTGCTCACCGAAATTGAGTAGGGAACACAAGAAATGGAATATCTCCACCATGCATGGAACACCATATGGCTCAGTCATAAGATGACCATCACTTGCCCCATCATTACTGCTCCCAATTCCTATCACATTATCATCAGCCAAACTTGCCACCGAGTTCCCTGAAGCATTAGTAGCAAACCCAACTGAGACTGGCGGGTTTTCAGGATCAAGACTCCCATTTCCATTTTCTGATTTCTTAGAGACAAAAGTGTAATCTTTCTCACCCACCTGCAAAGAGAAACCTCAATTTATATATGGATTACAAAAGGGGTAAAGTGAGCAATAAAATTATGATTCTTACCAGGGCATCAGATTTGATAAATGCGGCATTCCCATTACTCAACGAACTCCCTTCCGTGCACTCAATATCCGGCAAATGTGCAAAAATACACCTAATGAGCTCATGCATCGTGTGTCGAGCTATTCTTTGCAACAACTCCCCTTTGGTTCCGGCTTGATGAACTATACGAAAGCATGTATTCACTATGGTACACACATGCTGGTTACTCAAAACCACTGATGCCTTACTCTTCATGCAAGCCAAAAGAACTTGGAGTATCTTCATTAATACCACCTCTTCAGAGGCAGGATCTATCACCTCAAATCGACAACTTGTCACTGCATCCACTATCGAATGCATTGCTTCTTCTACATTCACTGTATTTAGATCAAATATCTCAAGGGATAGAATCTTGTAAACAGAAGTTAAAGCAACTCCTGTGATGGGGGCACCAGTTTCATCAGATCTAATCACATCCAAAAATGGTTTGAGGTAAACAGCTGGGTTAATTGATTGCCAATTCTGATCCCATGAGAAGATCTGCCTCCTCAATGCTTTAAGAGACTGAACTAAGGTGTGTTCCAACTGGTCATCTCCTGCCATATAACGACCACCCCATCTAACATTTCTTCTCATCACTGCCAATACAGCCCCAACTTCTGAGTTCACCATACAGGCAAGAGCCCCTCTATTAGACGTGCATTCACAGTCTTCACTACGCTCTTCCTCTATTGCCTTAATACCAGTCTGAAGCTTTGGACGCCCCATTCTAATATGTGGTTTCTGAACTTCCTCTAAATATACTAAATAAATGCAGCGCTTTTTATCTTCCAAAAATGCTCATCAACACATAGAGCAGCTTCAGTGTATTGCACTGCATCTCATATGACATGTGAAAACACTACATTGATACCACCGCCTTCTCAATTATTCGCCACAAAATCAACAGCATAGTCATGGGAGGACCCAAAAGGCATAGAGGTCCAGGCAGAAAAACTTGCCATCCACATGATCACATTAACCGGAAATGTAGACATTAGATGAAGCAAGCTAACCTGCAAAAATGATAAAACAACAATGAGGCTATGACCTTTAGCATCCCTAATAATGAAAAAAAAAAAATCTTCAGATTCAAAAATAAATGCAATATAAATATTTCAGTTATTAGCAGCAGAAGAGGCCTAGTCTGTAGGTAAATCTTACATGAACTAGATCAGAAATAGCCGACAATAAAAAAAGGCAAAAAAGAAAAAGTAAACAAACATAAACATTTCGCCACTCAAGCAAAAATAACACGCAGAATTCCAAGTTCAACTATCTAATCATCACAATAAATGCAAACCGTGTGAAACAACATATAAATGTTTTCCCAAATAACATAGGGATGAATTCATGAAACAAGGTCAAACATGCACAAGATAATAATTTGCAGAAGCCAACCTAGGACTTTTTTCTTTTATTTTGCTTTCATTGGTTTAGTGAAAACAATTTCATTTTAATGGTTAATTCGTAACACATTATAGCATGTCATGATGAATATGGGGCCTGCAGAACACCTCGTGCATTTCATAAGTATTTTCTTAGTGAGGATCATTTCTGATGACTATCGAATACTAACTCAACCGCCATTTAGTAATCTTAGTACACAGTTTTTGAGGATGGACTTAACCTCACCCATGGGGTAGCTCAAGTTGGGACAGAATATGGTTGAGTCAAGCAAGTCAGGCCAACTTCGACAGGTTAGACCAATCTTGAAAATGGTAATAAGCTCAAGTCCATACAAGTCTTGAGTAAATGAATACAGAGAAACATAAATTAACATTGCATACAGATGATACATATCAAAGAACCCAAGGATCCCAGGGGCCTTGGGTCCCAAAGCAGCACAGGCACAAATTGGCGACCACCCCATCTTGGTAATCGCAAGCAAAACATCATAGGGCCCACAATAGGAAAGGGGTTGAAGTCAAGGTGGTAACACCACCTATGACTCAGCTAGCGATCTCGGTTTCCATTCCTACCAATGCTCCCTTTCGAAAATTACTAATGGTTTCAAAAATCGCTAATCTAGTACTAAGAGTTAACGTTAAAAACAATAAAAATTATAAAAATAAAACATAAAAAAATAAGGCATCATAGGGTTCACAAAGATTAAAAAAAAGGAAGAAGCTCTTTGCATGAGACTATTACATCAAGTATGATTGAACTAGGAGTGGATTGCCTTGCCTAAATAAGTTTGTAAAAATAAATACTAAAGGATGTCATTGCGAAACAAGGTAGCTTGCCAGAGTGAGGATCCAAAAGACAAACAGCAAACAAGGGAGAGGATTCACGATAGAAAGGGAGGAGAAACCACCAGCCTAGATCCCATGAGCACATATACATTTGGGGGGATGCAAAAGTGGGTTTGAAAATATGTCCCAAGTGAATTCAAAGGGCATATGTAGAAACCTCTGAACTAATGATCAGTTTATGCATCACACTACAGGAATTCCTCTCATCATATATTTTGAGAGACCGAGTTCAGCTAAATTGTGGGGAGCTCGTTGGCAACATCGCTTCTCTATCTAGGATGAAGGAGCGAAGTTGGCGCACTTACATTGGATTCATATAGAATCGATTGGAAATTTGTGTATCAATGTAGGGTGATTGTTCGGTCAGGCATAAATTTGGAAATCATCCAAGGCTGCATATTTTAGATGTGTGGGCACCATTTTAACAATGGAATCTACATACCCGAGATAAAACAAACTTTGAACAGCAAGCTGACATGTACCTTAATTTTGGTTTTTGCAGGTCAAAAATTTCTCAAAATCCACACCACAATTCCAAAGAAGCACAAATAGCGAATGAATCTTGACCTCAACATAAACATCAGATCTTTCCATTTTCTTTTCTTTTTTCTCTTTTCTTGAGAATAAAGATCAGAACTTTCCACATTGCACATGCATTTCTGTTTCTCGCATGAGTGGACTTGCCAAGACACATTATCCAGGGCAGTAAATGGACTGAATAAGATGCTGAGCAAGACTCCATCATAAGGACCCAAAAATAACAAATTTAGTTTTGAGCCCCTGTGGACAAAATGAGGACAGCTTAGCCACCAAACAAATTACATACATGTTTCTCCCCTTTTTATTTCTTAATAACACGTTTTTTACGTATATCTACAAATCTCCAGAAAAATTAAGTGAAATTTGACAGATATACAACATTGTCCAGAATAAGGGTTTTCTACTTAACTCTGATTTTCAAGTGTGACCATAAGAAACCTGCCTGATGGTTCGATATCAACGAAAGTAAATGCAAGAGATGAAATTCTATGAGTTCTATTTTTCTGTTCTGTAATATCTTCGGATAGCTTTTCAAAAAAAAAATATGAAACCCAAAAATTCAGGTCAAGTAGCTCCAAATACATTATTGAACGAAATTCAACATCTCATTCCAGAGAATGAATAAAACAAATTTTAAACTTTTAATACATGATCCAATTAATACATTCACAGATTTCAGCTATCAACAAAAACACATACTCAAAGCTAGAAAGTGGAAACCTTTTCACATAACAACCGATATATATTACACAGAATCACCCCATAAAATGGACAAAATAATATTAAGAAAGTAAGATCTCCAAATTCATTCATGAAATAAATCTTAATTTTCATCCAAACCAGACACATAAGAGAGAATTTTGATCATAAGATGCAGAGAGAGAGAGTGATACCTGGAATGAGTAGATAGAAAACCCAAGTGGCAGAAAATATTTTCACAGGAACCCTAAATCTCGATTCATGAATGAGGTCAAGGGCTGGAATCCACGGTGGGAAGATCGGGGGGTTCAGATCTACTCCTAAATGGCGGATCTGTGAGGCTAATGACACCTACGAAGGCTGTTCCCCTTTGGCTCTCGGGCTTGAGAGAGAGAGAGAGTCGTTTCGAAGGGAAAGGGCGAGAGAGAGAGAGTGAAGACACTTTCCAAGAAAACAGAGTGTGTGTAGAGAGAGAGGTGTATTTTCTACGTAAAGCGCGTTGAGAGGGGTATTGAACGTAGAGAGTGTATTTGTCTTTGGCAAAAAGGGCAAATATTATTATTATTATTTTATTTTATTTTTAAATTTTTTATTATTATTATTTTTAAAGAGAATATAAAAAAAGATAAACGATTTTATGAGACCCTCCCATACCCATGTTTATAGCACCTTAAAGAATCACCATTAAATTTGATCGTTATAAAAGTCAAGTTTCACACCTATGTAATAACTTTTATAAAGATTTGTGCCAAATATAATAGTGATCCTTTGGGGTTCTACACGCATAGGTGTGAGAGGGTCTCATAAGTTCATTACTTACAAAAAAATAAAAAATAAGTTGTATAAAACATCAAAATTAGACTTTCTAAGTACTTTGCCCAACATAATTTTTCATACCATTTTTTTCTTCAAAACCAAGTTTTATAGCAAAATACCTCCAATCTAAAAAATATATAAAATAAAGACTAAACTACCTTCCCCTTCATTTTTTATTTTCCCTCAATTTTTCTTTTTCCCTCATGATTTTCCTCTTTCTAGGCATTTCGGTGTTTTACAAGTTTGATCCGTCATTTGTTTATGAATTAATGAGCAGATTGGCATTAGTGAGCTACGCTCTGGTGCTTATGTCACTGGTGTAGGCGGTCCAACGTTTGGAAGAGGCGATCTGGTGCTTATCTTACTAAAATGGGGGGTTCGATGTTTCATAGTGGCAGTCTGGCGTTTTGAAGTGGCGGTCTGACGTTTCATAATGGCGGTCCGGCATCTCATAGTGGCAGTCTGGCATTTTGAAGTGGCGATTCGACACCCACGTTACTGGAATAATGGGTCTTCTGGTGTTTTGCAATAGTAGTTCAACATGTGTTTTGGATTGACGAGCGGTCTTGCATTTGTGAGCTACGGTCAGACAAAATTGTGTCTGGAATAAACGGCTCGGCAGTGTACAATTTCGGTCCGTCAAATGTACAACTGCGGTCTGGCTTTTTTTTTTTATTGAGATTCGAAAATGATTTGTTATGTACAAAATGGTATTTTTGTAAAAAAAAATAAACTTTTTGTATTGAGGGCAGTGTTTTAAAAAACGTCGAGTCGAACCGGACTCGCCCGGTTCGACTCGAAAATCGTAAAAAGTGGATCGTATCGGTTAAAAAATAGGAAATCGTCCGGTTCTAGAGAGAACCGGACGATTCTGTACAGTGAATCGCCGATTCACCGTACGGAATCGGCGAGTCCGAACAGTGAATCGGCGAGTCC
The DNA here is from genome assembly GCF_000471905.2 of Amborella trichopoda. The sequence goes on along the minus strand of NW_006497648.1, from coordinate 9,592,217 downwards.
CGTACGGAATTTTTATTTATTTATTTGTTTATTTTTTTTTGGTAATCCATGATAGATTTTTTTGTAATACTTGATCAATTTTTTTGTAATCCATGATCGAATTGTTTTTGTTTTTTTGTAATCCATGATCGAATTTTTTATTTTTTTGTAACCCATGATAGAATTTTTTGTAATCCATGATCGAATTTTTTGTAATCCATGATCGAAATGTTTGTTTTTTTTCTTGTAATCCATGATCGAATTTTTTGTTTTTGTTTTTTTTTTGTAACCCATGATAGAATTTTTTGTAATCCATGATCGAAATGTTTGTTTTTTTTTTGTAATCCATGATTGAATTTTTTGTTTTTTGCTTTTTTTGTAACCCATGATGAGTTTTTTGTAATACATGATTGAATTTTTTGTAATCCATGATCGAATTGTTTTTTTCTTTTTTTGTAATCCACGATTGAATTTTTTGTTTTTTTTTTTGTTTTTTTTTGTAATCCATGATCGAATTTTATGTAATCCATGATCGAATTTTATGTAATCCATGATCGAATTTTATGTAA
>NW_006497648.1:9572177-9589775 GCF_000471905.2 Amborella trichopoda | reverse complement strand
ATATATGGAAAAAGCTAGGATTGGCCCACGAGCTCATATGAACATATAAGCCCAACGCTCTGATTGGATCTAGGCCAATCTGACGATTACGGATATCTAGTAATTCTTTAATTTTATTTTATTTTTTTACAAATCCAAATCACTTGAAATTTTAGGTGTATGTTATTCTCATCAAAGTGCACCTAATAAAAATATAAAAAAAAAGTATTCGTGAAAATAAAAATGATGAAAATAACCCCAAAAGTTTTTCAAAGGTATTTTGTTCAATTTATTTCATGTAAAATACTTTTTTGATATTTTTCGAAGATTCACCTAGTTTTTATGAACACACGTCTAAAATTTTAAGCGATTTAAATATGTAGGAAAAAAATAAAATTCAAATACTACCGGACATCCGTGATCATCAACTCGGCCTAGATTCAATCTAGACCGTTGGGCTCATATATCCATATAGAGAGAGAGAGAGAAAGAGATAGAGAGAGAGAAATGTTAGCGTGAGCCCATTAGCCCATAGCTACATATAAGCCCAATGGCCCAGATTCAATCTTGGCCAATCCAATTATCACGATTACATTTATATTTAAATTATAATTTTTTTATATAAATCCAATTCACTTGATCACGTTTACAAAAATTTGTAACCCTATAGAATCCATTTTATTATGTTTAGGAGCTAAAAACTAGTGTTTCATAGATCAATGAGCTATCTCCGAATCGCTCAAGTTAGACCCCTAGTTCCTCGATTCTGCATGGTAATGAATCAATGAATGATGCCATATTGCCTAAAACTGTGGGGCTCACTATAATGAACAAAGGAAACCACCCGGTTCACTATTGGAGCTCGAGTGATTCCTGGGTCCAAGAGGGAACCTAAATTCTAATTTTTTTTATTTTATTTTTTCTTTCGTGAGTGATTTGGGGAAGGCTGACATCGATGAACCCACACAGGAATCTGCGATCCAACTTGCTTGGTTGGTTGCCTGAATTGGCACCCACCCGATCCAATCTTCTTATCCACCAGCAAAAACTACCATATTAAGTCTTTTAGAGCAAAAACTAGTTAAATGGTATTATGCAGAATATGCTAATTTTGGATGAGATAGTCGATAAAATTAACTGTAGTCCAAACAAGTCCTTAAATTATGGATTTCAAATTTACACCCTCTATAGTTCCATGTTTGGGCTGCTTCTTTTACAAAAAGTATTTTGGCTTTTCAGAATTATTTAGCCATGTTAATATGCAAGTAATCAATGGTTCTCTCTCTCTTTCCACGCCCTTTCTCTTCCAATAATGCTTACCTTGCGAAACTCCTCTCTCTAACTAAACAATCTCTCTAATTTGTTTATCTCGAAATTATTATTCTCTCTCTAACCGTACCCTTTCTCTCTCCATCCATGTCTCTTAATCTTCTTTAAACACGTATTTTCTCTCTCTAACTCCTTTCTCTCTCTAACCATATCATTTCTCTATTTTTCATACCAGTCATAGATCTTTAGTTGTGCACTCTCTCTCTCCAATGGAATCTCTAATCCCTCGCTTGCTAACCACGCCCTTCGTCACTCTAGCTTCTCTCTCTCTCTCTCTCTCTTTTCGCTGTCATCTCTCTTTAAATCCTCACTCTAACCGTGCCCTCTCCCTCTCTCTGAAACCATGAAGACTGCTCTCTATGAAGCTTTGTTAGATCACAGTAAACCCTAACCTCTGTATTCAAGAACTTGGTAACACATTAACAAACAAGTACTTGAAAACTAGAACTTCCAAATTCCAGTTACCAAGCATGCTCTTCAGTTCCTAAAGCCAGTTGGATTGTAAGCGTGCTTACAATGTAAGTTTTAAACTATCGTATACTTTCCCTTACGAGTTCAAGGAATCGTCAAGCTTTCTTTGATATTTCATGAATGATGATTAACTAGGTAATTTCAGGACTATTAAATGTAGAAATCGGTGATGAATTCTTGGTGGACAAGTGCATCCTCACCTTTAAAATTTATACAGCGATCAAAATAACATAAACACTTATTTTCATATTTTTGGTTAAATAATATAAATCGTTTTGGAATATGGTGGGAAGTCTTCTTCTTTAGAAGACATGGACACAAATGTCTATATATCAGACATACAAAAAAATGTCACAAATTAGAGCTGTATACCTGCCATTGTACTTTGCAAGACTTCCGTGCTTTTAGCATCTCAAGATGGGAGCAAGAATTATGTAAATGTTCCAAAAGAAAAAAAGATGGACCAAGAATTCATTTTGACAAACCTTGAGACCTTGAATCAAGAACACTTGTTGGAGCTTCTTCACAGTTTAAACTTCTTATTGTGCTCCAATCTTCTTGGCTTTTATATCTTCACAAAGAACGTCAAAGATTCTTTTCTCTGTTTGGCGCCTGTCTTTGTGTACCCTCCCCGGGGTCCAAGATGTGTAAGATTATGAGCAAGTTTTCGCCGCCCAAGCACCTGGGATGTTCTTCTGTTGGTATAGAGGGAAATTTTCCTCCAGCTATGACCAAGCAGCCACTGATTTTGTGGCATTTTCTACACAAGTGGGGTTCGAAAACGTGATGGATACAGATGGCTTGCTGTGGTATTCGGACAAGCAGAGGAAGATAACTGTCCAGCCAAATTGGCCCTACAGTTGTGAATGAGAAGCTAATTATCACTGAAAAAAGTGGCACCTCGTTGCAAGAAATTGATACGCTTTAAAATGGTAATAGGTATTGTGATAACTGAAGAGGGCTGCCACTGTGTGTGTAAATTTTGGGTGCTCATCCAGGTTGCAGAGAGAGAGATCATACACCCATTTATGTATGCTGAGATTTCCATTCTTGCAATGTATGTGCCGCTACTATGACCGTTTAGGACTAGAGTTTCAAAGAGAATCATGGTTTAGGAAAAGGGAATCCAGTGTGGGCTTCTAGAAGAAGAGCTGGGTCATTAATTGATATGCGATAACTGTCTTGTTAGATATAAGTAGCTAATTTTTTAGGTCCATAATGAGATTCTATTGAGCACTGCTCATTCTAGAAATCAAGTCTAGAATCCCTGTGTAAAGAAATAAGGTACAAAAGTTGAAAAAAAGAAACAAGGTAACAAAAAAACTGTGGAGTTTTTGAGCAAAAGATGTGCAAAACATTTGCAGATAAAAACATTATTAGGAATGATGTACACACATGGGAAGTAGGGAGGATAATCTCTCTCTCTCTCTCTCTCTCTCTCATATTTTTGTTGTCTTCTATTTTGTTTCTTATATTTGTTATGGAACCAGGACAGTAATCCAATCCACAGTAATATGGGAAGTTTTATTAGTATACTAGAGGATGTAGCATGTCATTGAACCTTGCTGAAGGTAAGAATAAGAGAGGGGAATGACAATCTCAGACATAGTTAAGAAAAATAGAGAGAGAGAGAGAGAGAGAGAGAGAGAGAGAGAGAGAGAATTCCAGTAAATATAGATAACTCCCAAAATCTCAGATGCAAAACACGCACCGATTGCAAGGTAGCAGACATGGTCAGCTGCAACGGAAGACTGTGGTGCTTAAATTGATCTGCAAAGGCAGAACAACCAAGTAGGGATGAACCCAAATGATCGGGAGTTTCCATATGAAAGTCGGAGCTACATTCTTTCAGATAATACATATAGTTGAAAATGATTATGATGCATCAAATTTAGTAAATATAGATGCATCTAATACTTTGTTAATAAGAATTTCAAATATAAAAAAGAGATGAGGAATTGAACTTATGGGATACTATATGCTGACCAAGGGTTGTTTCATAAGCCATGAGATGATTGACGATAAAAGCTACAAAAAGAAACTCGGAAGCAAATTACAATCATTTATTTCAGTCTTGTAATAAGCTGAACATAAGCAAAGCAATATCTATGAGGAATTAAAGAAAACTATATCAAAGAAGAAGAACCATCAAAGTACCTTCTGTGCTACTTTTAATATGTATCCCCAGATCCAATCAAACTGGGCCGAGAGCAATCTTGAGGCTCTGCAAGAGCCTTGACAACCCACGGAAAAGCCCCAATGGGTGAACCTACAAAATTGGCAACTCAATATATGCCAAAAACAAATATCAAGGACTAGAGAACTCGAAAGGTACACATATAACAAGAATCCCTCATTTCCAGTTTTGAGAACCTCTCCCATGAGAAAGCCCTAAACGGTATTACAGTTCAACTTTTCATTGTGCAGAAGCATTAAGCAAAATTCCCCAACTAGTAGATTTATAACTCATAAAAACTGGTTCAGTTTAGAGAATATAGTAGAAAGAAACCAGATTATGAATAGGAACAAATGCAAAGTTTACAATAGAAAGACAGAACTTCACAGATTCTTCTAAAGCATATGCCTTGGTATTTCATTGATGAGAACTCTGCAATTATCAAAGCAGATTTGTATCTTGAGATTATAACCAACACAGAAACTCCAGATACTTCAAGACTTGATGAGTCATACCTTCGAAAGCAAGCTATAAAAACATATAATTCAAAGAAAGGTATACCCATCTACCAAGGGAATACCTAGTAAGCTACAAGAACAGAAGTATAACCCCGCTATGTACAATGTATCTAACTGCCATAATGGGAAAACAAGAATGAAAACCTATGAAGGTTAAGCACAGCTAGGGAAATAGAAAGAATAGCTATACAACTTGAGGAGTGCAAAGGTGCCTAAGCTCGAACAAGTGCTCTTCATTTGTGATGTGAAGAGAGAGCCGGAGGTTTGTCAAAAGGGCTTCTTGCTCCCAACTCAAGGGACCAGAAGCATGTAGAGCCTGCACAGTATGATGATATGCATTTAGCTCTAACATATGAACATTTGTAGCTAATTCTTCTGAAGAAGAGGAATTTCCACGAAATTCAGATTCAGAGTAAGCTTTTCCGCCATCAAAAGAAATACCCATATCACATTCCTTAGAGGGTTGTCTAGAATTGAGAGCATAACAATCGCCAAGGAAGTTATCCCTGGGTCCTCCACTACAACTAGCAATAGAACAGTTGCTATCTCCTCCCTCAGAAAACTCGTTAAATATAGGACATGCATCAGTTTTTTCCACTTCAAAACCACCACTTTTTCTCTCTACAGTGAAAGAGAACATTGGTTTCCCACCCCTTCTTTTTTGGGGAAAAGAAACAGGGTGCATCTTTTCAGGCAATGTAAAGGATTTTCCCATGGCAATCCCTTTATACCCATTTCCTTTCGCAACTGACCTCCGCTTATGGATGCCCCTTATCGACACGTTATCAAAGGATGACTCGTTTTTCTTCATTTTTTGCACTCCAATATCTGATTTCTGAGAATGTCTTGAACTGGACAGCATATCATCAAGGTTTATATTTCCAGCTCCCTGCATAGATACAAAGATAAAACCAGTAAGATCTTGATTTCCACTGAAATATCCATAGTGATCAACTTTATTCCTTCATGACACAGATGCAACTATACCGATAGTACCTGTTAAAACTCAACTGCCAAACTACACACAATCCATAACATTCAGATATTAGAGCATAGAAAGCCAATTTGAATACAACAATAACAACTACTCATCAGTACATACAACTTCTGACCTTCATAGTTTAAGAACAAGAGAAATAAGAAGCAATCTCTTGATTAGGAATTAAATAATATGTAAAAATATCCATTTATATAATTAGGTCACGTGAGTACCTTCCCTTGAGCTAATGGGTACAATTGAGTGCCTAGAAATAGCAAAGTTGACCAAGATCATCATGACGGACAAAGTTTCCAAGTTAGATTAAGAGATAACCTTTTGATGATCATTCAATCTGAGAAAATATCAGAACATCAAAGAAGTATTATCGTGCCAGATGAATTTGGTGAGGTAGTGCTAAACATTTCGAAACAAGCTTTGGGAGCCTACAGTACGAGATGGCCAAAGAGAGCTTTGATTTTCCTCGTGCTTGGCAGATGTAATATTTTGTGGAGATGTCCAATTGAGAGAGAGACTTCAAACTCTGAGGAGAAAGCTGAATAGTGCAGAAAATGGACAATAGGGCACTTCAAATTTTCAACCTTAGATGGCAAGATCCTCAAATGCACATCATATCATTATGTCCTCCCTACTTAGTGGTTCTATGTCTTGCTAGGTCAAAGCTGTGAACTTTTGGAGGGTTAGCTTCAACGTAAAGTCTTCAATGTGCACCATTGATCCCTCATCCAATGCTTCTTTAATGAATATTTGTGACCGCTCCTACCCATGAACGAAAAGGTAGAAATAGACATGGTTAAGCAATTCACCTATAAACTCGCAAGAATAATTCAAGTAGGCTTGATTGGTTATAATATGGAACAGCCTGCCAAATCAGTGCTCCAAAACACGCTGAACAGACTTGGGGATCGCCCAAGTCGCTTCAGCTCGGACCTTGATGAGTCCTGAGTAAGAAACTAACGACTCACCTGAGTCTGACCCTATTTCCATTGTTACTCTTTTACAGATTCAGTCACGTTGAACTGGGTGACTCGGGCTCTGGACCCTAGAGTGTCCCGACCCAAGTCTTTGTTCTATAACACTGCTATTATTTTGTTTTAACGGGACGGGGAGCTTTTCGGTATTTCCTAAATGAGCAGGGGATACAACTGACCGTACCCATAAAATAACTAAATGATCAACATTTCCCTTTTACTCATGAACGGTTGGTGACCATATGGAATTATCCCTTGATAAATGCTGTGTCATAGTTATCCTATTTGGAAATTGAGTCACAAAGAATTATGAAATGCAACTGCAAGTTTCAATGTTAATTCCTGTTGAAAAATAACTTATTGTGAAACTCATTATTGATGAATCCAACCTCACCATATTATGGGTGATAATCTATTTATCTACAACGTTAAATATAAGCATGTGACATAAAGTAGTTTCTACCAAAATTTGTGCAATTTATAGCTTTAAAACCACGGTGGTAATTTCACCAACTATATTTTGATGATGTATGTTAACCAAAGTCACAACATTAGATGATGGAAAGTCACATGCCATTGTCAGAATACTACCAAGTACGAACTTTAATTTAAGATAATATATTGAACTAAACAATGATAAACTCAAACTGATCATTTAAAATGGATTCAGACTTTGGTTTGATTGGTTAAGGGCTTGATGATTGAGCAGTGTCCCGAGTTCAAATCCTGCTACTCAACTACCCAAGAAAAAAGTTTTACTTGAAGTAGTAATGCATTGGCAAAAGATCAGTAAAAACATTATAAGAGCCTACACACGAAAAAAGTTAAAAAAAGAGTACTTAATAAAAAACTATCAGCCCATGAACAAGTGGGGACACGTGGATCCTTATTCAGGACATATGCAGACAACTTTTTTGGGGGTTGGTTTGCCTCCATTCTGGATATCCCCCTTTCTTTTACTTAACCCATGATTGTGAATTAGGTTTAACATAGTAGGATCAGACCAGGCATTAAGAACAGCCATCACATCATGTACCGACTGCCTTTTATTCAGGTACCCTAACAGACCCTTAGAGTCCATGTGTAACAAATCTATTACAATTAAGCACATAAATTCAAGAAAGCCAAAACAATAGGATCCATATGGTCATTGTAGCACCATGACCATGAGGTTATCACCATACCGTCAATAGATAGCTCGGTGCGGGGAGTGGGTCCCACCATACAATTAACTAATTACACCGTACATTCTATTCTCCCTCCATCACCATCCAATCAATTATTAGTATGGCAAAAAGCACATGGTTATTATTGTTAATGTGACCATATGGAGCATATTATATTTTTCCAGTTAAAGAAAATCTTGCTTACCCCACCATAGCAACATGACAGTATAATTTCTGCCAAATAAAGCAAATCCCAGTAAAAATAATTCAGGAAATGGTATTTGTTAAGGAAGCTTGCCACAACAACGGGCCGAGTCAACAAAATGAAGACGAGGTCAAGTACAGTCTGTTCAAATTTGGTGCCGTCTATCAACCAAACCTCATCGACAATAACTTCCAATGTTTTGGCGGGCTTTATTGCTAATCCGATTTCGCAAAACATACAATTCAATAACAGAAAAGGACAAAAACGATGCTGAAATTGCCAATAAATATGAACGATGCCCGCATTAATTAGACGTTATAACTTTAAATTAATTAATCTTATTGGTTCTTCCTGATCAGTGCAAATGAATGCATCTGAATGTTTAACAAGCGTGAGACTCACCAATTCTAAGGCTTACATTTGCACTGAAAAAACCAAGTTTCTACAGTTATTTAGATACATACACAAAAGAAAAGAAGAACACAAAGCTAAAACCAGCAATTGCTACTACAAGTAACACTGCAAGAAAGGTGATAATCAACAACAATGACTACAACAGCTAGAATATAAAACATGCATAATGAAAAGATAAGGAAATATTCAAAAATAAAATGCATGGTTTAAGACTGTCACCTTTCCAAGTAAGATCCATTCATTGCCTTGCCAAGATTGATGATCCCTTATACTAGACTTGTGGTACGATTTAAATTGAGAGGACCCAAAGAATTCGATGATAAACCAGCCATTATGAAGCACATCAGAAACTTTACCGACTCTCCAACAATGGCCATCAAAAGCTTCAATGGTATCTCCAATAAGCCAATTCCCACCAACTTTTAATGCTGGAATAGGCCTAATGTCATCCTCACTTACTCTCTCCAAGATGGGGTCTCCATTAACAGTTAGTAAGAGTTGGTATCTAACAAGGTAATTGCCAACATCACCTAATACAATTTTAGCAGAATACCACGAACCTAAAGGTCCATCTCCACTTCTTAAGACCTCCACTGTATCCCCTTCCTTAAAAACCATGATTCTCAAGACATCCAATTCCTAAAGGCCCTGTATAATTCAGTTTTCAATCAATATAAGCACACAGATTACAAGATCTCTCTCTCTCTCTCAAAAAAAAAAAAGAAGAAGATATATTTCAATCTAAATCAAACTAAAGACATTAGTCTACAAGAAGCCTTCACCCAAATAATAAATAATAATAATAATAATGAAAATAACAACATCAACAACAAAGAAAAAGACAGACCAATATTCAGAAAACCCTGCCTAATTAGCTTTAACCAACAGAATAGAAATAAAAATAAAATAAAAATATTGAGCCCATAAACTAGCAATGGGAGAAGCTCATAGAAAACTATGAGGAGTTTTAATGAAAATGCATGGAAAATATTAAAGCTATCAACCCTTGTGAGCTCTTCTCCAGAATCAAGAGAAACCCATAAAAAATTTCAAGACAAAAAGCCGAAATATCAAAAAGGAAGAACTAAAAAGAATATTATATTCCCAAAAGAATGTAAAAAGAAAGAACTTTCAAAATGAAGCATGGAGCATTAATAATTCAAAATTAGAGAAAAAAACCAGAAACAAAAATTAAGAGAAAAGGAGGAAATTGACTCACCTGATAAAGATAGAGAGAAAAAGTGATTTTGGGTTAAAAGATTTTGGATTTCAGCTCCCCTAACAATTTTACCCAAAATAACGTTTGATTCAGGCGAAGTTCCCACTGCATATTCCCCGTTCATGGCCTTAATCCCATTTTTAAATTTAATCGGAGAAAATGACATGAACAGCCCAAACTTTTCTTGAAATCCCGAGTACAGATAAACTTCGAACTATATCGTAAATACCTAATGTCAAAGGTTTTATGTTCCCGCGGGAGTCCTCTATCATTGTAAAAACCGTTAGGATTATTTTGGGCCCCTAAATATCGTGGATGTGGCTTTTTTGACGTCGTGGCTGATCTTAAAAAAAGAAAAAAAAAAAGAAGGGAAAGTATATAATGAGACTATTTACTTTTGATATAAGGGTGGTCACAATTGATCTTAACTATAGGATGTAAAATTGGGTGGCTGTATTTACTTTATTAATTAGATTCAAAGTTCAAAAGAAATTTTATCGAACTTTGTGATACACTTTAGTTATCAAATTTTACATTGGATGTTTATTAGTAATTTTGACTTCCCTGTACAAGAGATAAATGGTCTTATTGTATTCAATCCTAAAAAAAAAATACAAGGGATTGTTTACAAATAGATGAATTATCTTTTGTACATGGAGGCCCTATCATTCTCCTTTAAATTTTAAAATGGGTAGTTGTAAGAGTGTCATTAAATAGACACAAAGTTCTTAAAAAATAATTCTCGAACTTTGTGACTCACCCCACGCCATCCATTCGATATCTAATGAGTGAAAATAAATGTGACTTCTATAGAACAAAAGACAAATGATTGCTTTGTAGACAATACCATTGCGTTCAAGATATAGATCGACATATTTTCATTTAAAGGGATTCGATCCATGTCTTACTTGGTACGTAGACCCTTCTATGGTCCATGGAAACTAAGGCATGTTATGGATGAGATTTGTAAACAAGCACTACTTCAGTCCTTGACGGATCTTGATCAGCGCTTTGTTCCTTTTTTTTTCTATATCTTTTATCGTACATTTATCCTTGGCGTGCACACACACATATATATAACACCTATAGGTAAAGTTTCATAGTATTTTACTTACGGCTTATCACCATCTAAAATTCATCACATGGTCACATAAGTCTAATAATATTTAAATTTTAACAATTATTTTACTTGTCAAAATTATCTTGAAGCATGTGTACATATAACCAACTTGCACCGAAACAAAATATTAAAAAATAATAGTAAAAAATTAGAGCTTAATTTTCTCGTATAATTTTAACATATAAGGTTGATTAGGACATCAAGTCGAGTATGCTCCTTCAGGAGCATGCTGTAATTATTGTTGGGCATGGTTGAATTACCTATGGCGTTTTGGTTTCTTATGAGCACGAAAGTTTTAATGCTACTTACCGTCCATTTAGTCCCTTGGGTAAGATCCAATGGAATTGTAAGATCCCAAATTTTGAGGATGAAATATCTTCAACCTATAAACTAACCTCAAAGAAACAAATTCCCAAATTGCAATACATAAAAAAAAAAATGTCCTAAGATTGATAGAGAATGTCCAGCTTTTGGAGGGTGTAATCTAAGTATTAAAAATTTTAAAATATAAAATTTCTATTACAAAAATAATTATTTAATGATTTTCAAGTGATTCTCAACTTTTCATATTGAACAAAATCCTCATGTTGGTCACCTGGGGGATTTGTGTACAATATGTTTGTACATGTACGTAGCAGCATACAGACCAAAATTTGTATCGCCGACCCCCAATCAATTGGAGAATGCTTTAACGATAGAGTCCCTTTTATATAAATAGCTTGTGAAGTTTATCCTTTTGCCCAAAAAAAAAAAAAAAACTTGTGAAATCTATTTACCTTATCTGAGTATATTTAGGTAGTCCTGCTCTGGAATTCAGGAAAATATTATGGTTTCTTGTGGTATTTAGAAATGTTGGGAAGAAGCAATAAAGAGTACCTCTATATTTGGAAATTTGGTTTAAATGTTTTCTGGGCTTTTTGGCATCTCACAGTAAAAGTTGGGGTATGCTGTGTGATTCTGAAAATGTTCAAGAGAGTGACACATGGGTTAGAGACAGAGGAAGAGAGAGAGTGCAAGGTGGAGCCATTCTGTTTATGAACAGGCCCTTTAACCTTACCTTAATTTGGGCAGGTATGGAGAGAGAGACCATTAGGCTTGGGTCCATATAAATTTAGTTTTGATGGGTTTAAGACAAAGAAAACTGCCCTGTTAGGATGTTTATTCTCATAGAATTGCCCTGTTTGATTATAAATTTCTTATATGATTTGAGTTTTTCGAGGATTTTAACCCCACTACAAGAGCGTTATTCCCATAATTTAACCCAACTTATTAGCAATAACACTCTCAATGTTGCAACGAAAGCATCATTTGGTGTAATTGGAAAAAACTTCAATGTTTTTGAGCGAAATAATAATTATTGTTATCAAGATTAATCAGAATCAATATTTGATTAGTTTTATCCAAAATCGCTTGTCTGTCAGCGTTGACATATAAATAAAATTAGTTAATTTTTTGTTATATTATATTTAATAGTTTTAAACAATTACTTATAATTTTTTTATATATTTTTAAAATATGATCCAACGAGTTCAACTTCACTATCGGATCGGTTTTACCTTGACCAAACCCTTTAATAGTTTGATAGCCGATCCGCTCTTCATGACTCGCTATTTGAATAAATTTAGCCATGACTGACCATAAACATAAAAGCAGATTAAGACGATAAGACTTTGATATAGCTACCTTGAGGACGTCCTAACAATGCCTTAGGCTTCACTCAGCTGCTTTTCACCCTTCACTTCTAGAGAGAGAGAGAGAGCTAAGCTCATGGCCCAGCTCCTCTTGACTTTGGTAGAGGGGACAAAAATGACAAATTAGCCTTGAAGAGAGAGAGAGAGAGAGAGAAAATGACAAATTAAGCTTGAACCCAATACTTTTCTTATTGCTTTTGGCCACAAGATAGAGAAGGGGAGAGAGAAATTCCTTTGCCCAAAAAGATTAACCTACTGGATCAACTAAACCATAACTGACTCCATTTGTTAAAAAGGAAAAGGTCTTCTGTTTTAACTAACTTAAATTGAAAAAGAAAATGGTGCGCTTTGTTTTCAAGTCTTTCCTCTCTCTCTCTCTCTAGACTTGGTCCAATCAACACGGTGGACTGCGGTCGATCTGCAATTCCGTGCGGTCAACTTATTCCCCTTCTCCCCGATATTACTCATTCTGAAAAAAATCAGCACCTCTCCCCTCTCCCTCCGCGTGACTTCCAAGCATTTTCCTCGTGCCCCTCTAAAACAATTTTATAATGTAGCTAGCTCACTTATCAATCGCTTAGATATGTTAAAAATTGGAAATAATTATAATTATAATTAATTAATATGATTAAACTTAGGAGGGTGAGGAACGCATTGTCCACCCATTGAATTTGTTATGGATCAGCAATTCCCGGTTCAAATCGTCGGGGTTTAAAAGCCCCGATAGATCAGTTGTCGTGTGTGGTAGTAGTGGTAAGCAGCTTAGATATATTCTTTTCAACACATTGATCTCCATGTACTTAAATTGAAATAAGTTTATATAGGGTTGCAACCTTTATACTAATGAATTAAGGTGCACCTTAAAACTCCAATTGTTCTGGTTGACCTTGAGATGTATGGATATAAAGAAAAAATTTAAGTCATGAAAATAGTGTATCTTGTAATAAGTTATCAGGACTATTTATTTCAAGATATTTAAGTGTTTATAGATATGTTCGATTTATATAATTTTCAAAATTTTCACTTTCATAGTTAAGTGTGAAATAAATTTTTATGCCGTCATTAAGTTTCCAACATCAAAACAACATCTCGAAGCAAATTCAATCAATATATTTTTTAAATATAATTTGATCCTAATTTTTGGAGAATATATAGTCTTTAACATGGAGATCATGAATATGAGCAAATAAATAAATTTTGAAAACTAAAAATAATAATTATATTAAGAAATTATTTGGATCATTTGTTATAATTGTTTTAAGATGGACCACCTATTTGCATCCATCTTTAACATGGATGCTTTACACCTCTGAACCGCATAGTCTACAAATGCGGTCTAGTACGCATGAAACAATAGTTCATAGGAAATTTGTTTCATGTTGCGGGGACCGCATTTCTACATTTGCGGTCCCATAGGTATAAAGCATCTATCTTAAAGATGGATGCAACTAGGTGGTCCAACTAAAAATAATTGAAACTAACTATCTAAATATTTTCTTCATATAATTATTATTTTTAATTTTCAAAATTTATTTATTCTTTCATATTTATGATCTCTATGTTGGAGATTATATGTCCTTAAAAATAGGTCCAAAAATCCATCTTAAAAATATATTTTTAAGAGATGACTCATATCTACATGGACTCATAGAAACCGTGTCCTTGGGTATAACATGACCTCCGCTAAAATCTATGTCAAAGCTCGAGAGAATGAACATATTTAGTGGTACATAGGTCCCAAAATTTAGGGAACTACACTTACATTCCTTGTCATTATTATTTAAAAATTATCACTCATATTCAGCTTTTTGTGCTCATGCCTAGTGTATTAGAACTATTACTTCCAAAATAATCACTGAAATTCTAGTAAGCAATATGGAACAAATAGTTCTAGACCGCTTTGATATATCCTTCCATTTTTGTAAGATATCGATGAGGTTTCTGAACCAGTTTGATTTTTTAAAATGAGCAGTTTAGATCTTATAGTTCCGTATCCCTTCGATTCTTTGCAATGAGCAATCCAAAACTACTGCTTCCTTCATGACTGGTTTGATTCTTTATAGTGAGTGATTCGGAACTAATACTTCCAAATGGCTTTGATTACGGAACTAATAGTTGGAACGACATTAATTTTTTTACAATGAGCAATTCACAACTAATAGCTCCAAACTGACTAATAGCTCTAAATTGTTTTGATTCTTTATAGGAAAAAGTTTATGTAAGGGTGAGGCCCTGAGCATTATGGCGCACCTCAAAAATTCACTAGAAGATATTGTTTTAATGCTAAAAAATCCTCAAATCGAACTTCTCGACCTTAAAATGTATGAATAGATAAAAAATGGATTTCAAGCCTTAGAAATAGTGCACTTTGTAATGCATTTTCCAGACCGTCAATTTTCAAGATTTTCAATTGTTCATAGATTTGTTAGATATACACTATTTTTGAAGCTTTGGATTTTATAATTAGTGATGAAAATAAAATTTCAAGCCATCATATAGATTCTTAATTCTAAAAGATCTTCTTTCGGTGTTATTTGAAGGTGCGCCTTATTTTGATTGTTTAGAGCCTCAGCCTCATACAAACCACACCCTTCTTTATATCGGTAGTTCAAACCTAATGATTCTAAACATGCGTAATTTGGGAAAAAGAGTGTAAAATGTAAGAAACATTTTTTTAGGCTAAAAGATATTTTACTCATGCAGGAGCATAATGTACATTTACTATCTTGGGGAAAACCCCACCGAGGACCCCAAATTTTGTAGATCTAATCTCTTCAAGCCATATATTAACGTCAATAAACATAAAAAAAAGTCCTAACTGTACCCCGTATTCACTAGAAAGAAATAATGCATCGAAATTGAATTAGAGGCCATCCAATTTTGAGATGGAAAGATGTTTGGGTGGGAAAATTCAAATTTTTAATTTTTTTTTTTTGAGAATCCTCTAAAACTCATAGGTGGTTATCAAAATTACAGATTGAAAAAATCCTCCTAAGTCGTCAATTAATTCACCCATGAGAGCGTAGTGTACGCGCTCTTTTTGAAATACTTACAAGAGATATTAGTATATTGATTAACCATTCTTGTTAATTCGGTCTAGTAGTTGACCATGAGACGCAATGTTCCATTGTTAATATATAACCAACCAACTCACAAACCTCGTTCCCATTATCCTCCCCAGGGCAAACCGTAGAATGGGCTTATTTTATTGAGCATGTATAGCATGTTCCTTTGGGAGCATATTGTACAACAACTCACTCAGGCAAAATGGTTTGATTTTGAATTCCATCAAAATAGCACTAAATTCTTATTTTCAAATAAATAAATTAGGAATTTAAGGTCTTAAACCTCTAGACCTTTCCCTCCAAAATTTTGGATAGGTCCTGTATAATCTTTGGAATATGAATTCTTTGGGACATAAAGAGATAGAGCTAATTTTTCTCTATTTTCTTTGAGGTTAGTTTTCAAATTCTAGATACTTAAATCCCAAAACTTAGGATAGAAAAATAAAACTAGCCAGAGTTTTTCCTGAGAGAGTAGATAGATAGCATACTCATGTGGGAGTATGAAATATTATGGACTATATTACACTAATTGTTTCTATCAATCTCCCCTTGTGTCTATATACGTCGGTACATTTGCGTATGCATAATAATTTCACCATTGACCATGGGTATTTGTCAAACTTAGAAAGCTTCAAATCGTCACGTTTTTTACTTTTAATCAGCTGGATTGTTACGTGGCCATTCTTTAACGGGTGCAGTTCGCATGCGGACGCCTCCGTAGGTGTAGGCGTAGGCGTAGGCGTAGGTGTAGAGGTAAGGTGCCCTTCAAATTTTATCATGGTGTATAATTTTGATGTAAAATGTTATTAGGATTATCTCAAAATTTATTTTTATATCTAATTATAAAATTTTAAAATTATAAAATTTTAAAATTAAAAAATAGTTAAAACAAGTAGATCTAAAAACATATGAGAATATTAAAAATGGACGGTGTAGATAATATGTTGTATAATGCACTATTTCTGAGACTTAAAACCTTTTTTTTTTTCATAGTCATAAATCTCGACATCGAGATGATCAATCAAAAGGTTTTTCAACATTAAAACTACCTTTTTTGATAGATTTTTGAGAGGTATCTGTAATTCTATATTATAAGGTTGCATCCTTATATAAACTTTTCCTTCTTTAACAAGAAAAAACAAGGGAAAGAGTTTGATGCGATACAGGGGACGTATGCTCCTCTGCAGCATCAAACGTTCATCTCTAAAGATAGACGGTGAAAAGGGCATCTAATAAAAAACTTGAAATCAATCGTCTATTTTTTTTTAAAAAAATATAATTTTTAACTTTTGAATTTATTTATTTGTTTATATTTATGTTAGGGATCATAGATTCCTGAGAATTCGTGTTAAAAAACCATGTGTAAGATGGATTATAGAGGGAGGACACATATGACCAGATTAAGTGGATTAATCAAAACTAGGAAATTATATAAAGGGTGTGATTTCTATAAGGTTGCAACCTTAAACAATCCAACCTCCAAAATTTATTATAACATGCAATTTTTAGGATTATTTGAAATTCTATTTTCATACTTAATTATAAAATTTTAAACTCCAAAAATAGTTAAAATCAAGTAAATCTATAAAACATATGGAAATTTTGAAACTGTACGGTCTAGATACTTTATTGCAAGATGCACTATTTTTGGGAATCATAATCATTATTTATTTTTTTCGTATTCATACATCTCAATGTCGAGATGATCTATTAGAGGAATTTTCAACATTAAAATAACATTCTCTTATGGATTTTAAGGCGCATCAGTAATTCTACATTTTAAGGTTGAAACCTTTTATAAACTTTTTCCTCGCGGGAGTATACTATCCATTTCTGCCCTCAAGCAAAATACATACTAGGGATACATTTTAGATCTCAAATTTTGGGGATGTAATCTCTACCACTCATAAAATAATGAACAATTGTTTTCATGCGCGCGGAACACATTTGTACAATATGCGGTCCAGAGGTATAAAGCATCCATCTTAAATATGGATGCAAATAGGAGGTCAATCAAAAAACAATTGAAACTAACGGTCCAAATGTTTTTTTAATAGAATTATTATTATAGTTTTCAAAATTTATTTATTTTTTCATATTCATAATCTCAAAGATTATATATTCTCTCAAAAATTAGGATTGAAATCTATTCCAAAAATAAATTTGTTTAGGGCCTCGCATTTCTACATGTGTGAGCCTGGCCGCATGCCAACCGCATCCTAAAATAATATCAGCTAAAAAGATCTTAGAAATAAACTCTCTATGTAATAGAAAAAA
>NW_006497648.1:9558753-9570430 GCF_000471905.2 Amborella trichopoda | reverse complement strand
GGAAAAAACCTAATGCGTCAAGATTAACGTGACAGTCCAATTTTTTAAGGGTTACATCTAAGTGTCACAAACTTCAAAATTTTATTTTTTTAAAATAATCCTTTAGCAATTTTTATATGAGTCCCAAAGTTTTAGACTAGAAAAATAAACCTAAACCTAGCTAGGTGTTTTAATCGAGGGAGTAGATACACAGTATATGCTCCAGTGGGAGCACAATATATGCTCTTTTTTCCAAATAAAATACAATGGATGAAAAACAAGTATAAAGCCGTCCATAACTCTTTAAATCTCAAAAAAAACAGCTGTCCATAACTCAGTATATTTGAACGATTGAGGTCCATTGATACTCTTCATCCTGTTTCTGTGCGGCCAACCTGTATATGTAGAAATGTGGGCTTATTAATATATCTATTTTTGAGATGGATTTTTGGACTTGATTTTCAAAAACATGTAATCTCTAACATGGAGATCATGAGTATAAAATAATAAGTAAATTTTAAAAACTAAAAATAATAATTATAGTAAGAAAATATTTGGACCATTAGTTTCCAATGTTTTTAAATGGAACACCTACTTTGCATCCATCTTTAAAATAGATGGATGCTTTACACTTTTTGGACCGCATATCTAGACATGCGGTCCAATCTGCATGAAACAATTTCCCTTATTCTTAACGTACAAAAATATAGTATGCGACCCAGACTCGGAACCAGACCCGGACCCGGACCTGGACCCGAACTAGACCCAAAAATTAAAATATCTATATGGTTGATTATACTCAAATATGTTTCATATTGCCCAACCTAGACCTGAACCCGACCAGATCCAATTGAACCACGACCAAGACCCGAATAGTGTTCGGGTCCGATTGGACCAGGTCGGGTCCAATATTTAGACCCATACCCAAATCCAGATCGGGTCTATCCCTCGGATCCCGAGTAAGGTCTAGGTCCTTGCCATGACAATTACCTTTTACTCCCCTTGAGCAATCCACCATGTTGATCTTTATTTTATGGGGATGCTCAAATGTAGTGGACACTCTCCTCTTTTATAATTTTGTTAATCCATTCTCGCATACCGAAGTCTTAATTAGTTTATCTTGAGTTAGGAAGTTATATTATAGTTTGCAAAACCGAATGAAGGAGCTAAAAGGAATCTTCCCTTGGGGATCACGTCTAGGTTGGCTGTTAAGTTAGTTGGTATAGGGTCCTCGATGTTGGAATTTAAGAACCCGCGTATGTATGGAAATAGGAATCTCAAGAAGTTGGATCCCACTAGGATCGCAAATTTAATTGGCTAAAGACAAAGCTAGAGACAAAATAAGCGAGAGTGCAAACTATAATATGAGAAATAAAGTATACAACAATACACATCACAAGAACACAAAAGGGTTATATCCACCGGTGTGGGCAATTAAAATGCACTATATCAATAAAAGTTACTTCATAGATTTTGGGATGTAAGTTACCTCTTTTAACAAAATGCAGTCAATCAAACTCTTTTAGACCTGCTCTTCTAACCGGCGTTACCTGCCGATCTCTCATCTCTACTTCACAGTTAAACTATTGTTTAGGAAGAAACCCATCTCTATTTTATAGCTAAACTATTATTCAGAAAAAGAACATTGAGGGCAACTGAGACTCTCATTTACTAAAAAATCTCCATAGGAATCGTTTTTTTACAAGAAATCAGCCTCACTCTGCACGAGACACTATCTCTCATGTCATGGGAATCGCTAGTTTACAGTAAATCATGCCATGGGAATTACTTCTTTACAATAAACTAGCCTCTCATGCCATGGGAATCGCTTCTTTACACGAAACCAATCTCTCGCTCTGCAGGAGGTACTATCTCTCATGCACAGGATGCCCTTGTCACTATCTCTCTGAAGGAAGCATCTTTCCCATATGATGTCATAAATAAGGCGCACATCTTCTTTGCTCTCTCATCGGTTTGGAATCACATTAAATAGGAATCTTCTCATAATGTCAAAAACCAAGAGATATACCTAAAAATCTTAATATTTTCAGATTTCTATTTTCTTCAGAAAACTTCTCAATACCATTCCCAATCCCACGTAATATGAAATTTCCCTATGCAGGTGATTTTTTGGATATCCCCGTAATCCAACACTAAAAAACTCTTGCAACTTTCCCATAAACTCAATTACTTAGGATAATATGTACATTTTATAAACCCTTGCTTGTCAAATTCAGGCCCTTTGACTAGAACAAAACCAAGACCAAAGATTATGCTAGATAAAAGGAGAGTCAAACTCTCGATTTGAAGGCTTACAATTTAGCTTTCTTACAATTTAGCTTTGTTTTTTTCCTTTCGTTGTTAGATCAGCAGTGGATTTCGAATCTTAACTGAAGGCTTAAATTTTGTGAATTAACAAGATCGAAACTTCAGAAAGCAAGAAAACCAAGTCTCAACACGAGAGTAAGTGGAAGAGACCATTGCCACGAATGAGGATATCTGCCCATGCACATCCAATATTGCTTGGTTTTCTGTTTCAAAAATCCTTTGCAAAGAAAGAAATTGTTCTTTGAGTTTCTGGTGAATGATACTACTATTATTATGATCATCACAAAAATCAAATCTGAGTAAATTTAGAGATGTTTTGGTTGTGATTACTTTAAAATTTTGATCCTAAAAAGGAATTATAGAAGCAGCATGAACCACAAACATTTCAAGGGCAGGTACAGTTATGAATTTCTCTGAGGTTTGTTAAGAATCGATTAGAATTGGCGGTGGTCCAGTTGATGACATGAGGTCAAATCAATACATTTTAAGAAGAAAGATTTGCAACCTTCAATCTTATCAATTGGCTGTGGTCCCCTTGATGATATGAGGTCAAATCGATTCATTTTAAGAACAAAGATTTGTAACCTTTGATCTTCTCTATATCGATGTTATCAGTAGTTTAGTAAATCTGATCGATCCAATCACTTTTCTGCAAGGGTTCAAGGTTGAATAGAAATACTTGGCTTCCTTCATGGGATTGTTCATTGCATTGTGGGATTACTTAGAGATGAAGAGATGAAGTTTATCTATCTATGTTCAAAGTGTTCCTTAATCTTAGCATATTTACAGCAGAACATTTTCACATGCTATTACTACAAGGGCAGCTAGGCACATTGATCCTAGAGTTACTAATTTGAATGCTAAAATTACTCTTTGAATTATTCCAACTTTAAGAGGAATATTAAATGGGAATAAGGGGATTTAGGGAGCCACGGGATATAAAAATGCAAAAAAAGAATATAAAAAAATTGCTAAAACAAAATAAGACAAGTAAAAGAGCGATTTACGTACGGCCTTTAAAATTTTAGGTAAAATACGACATGCTCCACTTATAGGCAGAAATTAGAAAGGTCGTTCAACCGACTTTTTTTATTTCTTCCAAAATGCTCCACTTATAGGCCGTATGTTCTTTTTGTTAGTTTTTTCGTTAGCAGGGCAGTGCCCGAGCGATCAGAGGTTAGAATCCTTGGACGGCCCTTTGGTTCCTGGAGAGTTTGATGCCCCCCTCGTCGGACCAGCCTTTCTTTCTTACTTTTTTAAAAATAGTAGTCCGAGGTCTCCATCCTCGGACAGCGCTTTATTTCTTATTTCTTGAGAAAAAGAGATATATGGGGATGGGAACCTCATACTACTCTATGGACTGAGTGCAACCCATTTTCAGGGCAGTCCGAGGTCCCCATCCTCAAACCGCTTTTATTTCTTATTTTTTGAGAATAAAAGCAATCTGAAGATGGGGACCTCGGACCGCTTAGTCAAATGAGGGCGGTCTGAGGATTCGAACCATGGACCGCTCAGGCATTGCCCTATTAACAAAAAAAAAAAAAATTCAATCCGAGGATTCTGAGGATGCAATCCTCTGACCAAGGGCAATTTTGAACAAAAAAAAAAAAAAGTGGGTTGATCGATCATCTCTCTAGTTTTTGCCTATAAATGGAGCATTTTATATTTTACCGAAAATTTTAAGGTCCGTATGTAAATTAATCTAAGTAAAAAATAAAACTATACTAAAAACCACATAAAATGTGCAACTAAAATGGAAATATATATATAAAACATGGATTAAAAAAATGATTTATAGATTGAAACATTTTAGAAAATTTCAAAAAGGAGAAAAAAAACCGAGGACATATAATAAGAATGACTAAATAAGATCGTAATAAACATTCGAATTACATGTACAATATTTAAACATTGATTTCATAATTTAATATATTTTCTAGTTTTTATTTTTTAACTACTGCAAATTTTACTGCAGTACTTAGCTCAGCAAAGGGCAGAAGACAGTTTCCAACGGCGATAAAATGAGTCATATCCGTGAAGGAATAATATAATAGAGGTGTTTGTCAGGGTTATCAGGCTGGCTTTCTTTTTAGTGTTGGTACTTGGTAGGGACGTTAGCAGTTTAGCAGATAATATGGCTAATGCTAATCTCAATGGTTCAAAAGTGAGCGATAATGCACTGTTGATGAATTGTACGAAGAAAATATTTTTATCGTCCTTGGATATTTTATATCTTGGTCAAAAGATCGAAACGAATTGAAATTATTCATGTAAGAATGTTATATACGAAGGTAATATGGTTGTTGATGCTCTAACTATAGGATAGCAAATTGGTTTGGTTAAGGTGAAATCAACCCTGAAATAGATCCGACTAGGCAAGTTCCAAGTCAGTCTAACCTGAGAAATTTGGGTTGGAATTGTTATTATTATCATCATCATGATTTGGGTCAGCTACATGAATCTTGGTTATCCATTATACTTTATTAAATGTCATATCTTCAATGAAGTAATAACTCATCAAATCTTTTTGGACTACGTCCAACCACATCCTTTTGGGCATACCTTTTGCCTTTTTCATTTCTTCCACTTGAACTAATTCGCTCATCTTAATAGGTGTTATACTTGGTCGGTGTCATAGCCAGCCCACCTAAGTTTACTCTCTTTCATTTTATCGGATGTTGGTGTCACATCTAAATTATCTCGAATAGATTCATTGCCAACTCTATTCCTTCTTGTTTTACCACTCATCCGTCTCAACATCCTCATCTCCGCTATACTCATTATATAGATATATTGTTTTTTGCTGCCCAATATTTTGCCCCATAGAGCAAAGCTGGTGTCACTGTTATCCTATACAATTTGCCCTTCAACCTCATTAGTATGCGGTAATCACAGAAAATTCATGTTGCACATTTCCACTTTGCCCACTCAGCTCTAATTCTATGTACGCCACTTCCTCGATCTCCTTATTTTCCTGGATTATCGACCCAAGATATCGAAAAGTTGGTCTTTTGTGTACTTCCCAACTGTAAATCTTAACTACTTCTTCGTCTCTACTCCCATTATTACAAAATTTGCACTCCATATACTATTTGTTCGACTTGCGGAATTGTAATATATAATAAAATTATAATAATTATACATATTTTCTGATCGTGATGTATCAAGTCCACTTGACTGGACCACACCCAGACTTAGGTCGGATCAACCTGGCCCTGAAATCACCTAGTCGACCGAGGCAATTTGCACCGCTATCTTGCTAACAGTGAGATCATTTTACATGAAGAACCTCTATGAGGAGCCTCACCATCTTATTTCATTCCCTTGCTTCATTCTCCTTAGATGTGCTAATCTCTCTGGACATGTTGAGCTTAGGGCTGGTAATGGGTCAATTGGCTCGGCTAGGCCTTGTCAGAATAGCCCAAAAGACTCCAGCCGGGCCTTGGGAGGGTCCTCGCCCGATTTAGCCAGACCTAACCTTTTTTTTCTTATTGTTTTGCTTTTGTTTACTTTTATTTTATTTGGCTAGGGCCCGGGCTTCTTCAGCCCTTACGAAGCCAGGTTGTGCATGGGCTGTCCTCGTAAGATTACATCTGTCCCAGCCCGTTTCCATCTTAGTTGAGCTATAATTTTTTAAAGGAGAAATATAATAGTATGGGAAAGTATCAAGTGAGACCGTTTACCTTTAATACAAGGAAGTCACATTAATCTTTGACCATTTAATGTGAAATTAGGTAGCTGCAATTATTCTATTGACCAAACTCAAACTTCAAAAAAAATTTTCTCAAACTTTGTGACACATCCAAGCCATCAAATTTCATATTGGATAGTTGTAAATAATTATGACCACCTTGTCTCAAAGGTGAATAATTTCATTGTATACAATCCCAAAAAGTATTTAGTGTGTCGGGGGATGCCATTCCACGTAATCATCCAAACCCATCAATCATCCATCTTAAAGACGGATGTAAAAAAGGGGTCGTCGCACCTAAACTTACATTCTACGGCATAAACTACATAAAAAAATTATTTTTTATTTTTCCTGTTTTTCTTTTTCAAATTCATGTTCACCATGGTAAAGATTCTCAACCGCTAATTTTTTAATCAAAATAAATAGCTGTGTCGATGGACACATCAAAACCTTTTTGTTGAAATTGGGACCAGGACCATGCTAAAGCACGAACCACAAATAAATCTAGTTTAGGAAAGAAAACAAACTAGAAAATAAGGTAAACAAGTAACGGTGGGTTTTGTATAAAGCAGTCACCTTGTTCTATACAAGTAAGGTGCATATCTAATTCTTGTCAGAAGATGGAGTTCAGGTATTAGAAAAGATAACTTGAAAATTCATGTTGAACCTTAATTATAAAATTTAAAACTCTAAAAAAGGTACAGATCGAACAAAGCTCGATCAATAAACAGTAGAAAATCTTGAAAATAGGCGATCTAGATAACTTATTATAAGATGCACTCTTTTTAATGACTTGAATTTCTTTTCTTTTCTTTTTTTCCTTTATATCCACAAATCACGAGGTCAAGATAATTAATTGGAACATTTTCTAACTTCAGGATACTTTTTTCTACCGAAATTTTTAGGTGTATTGTATTTCTGTAATATAAAGTAGCAACCTTACATAAAATTTTTCCATAAGTAATTCATCACACGTGAAACATAACCATGGCAATAAATGTACCATATAATTCTTGAAGAAATTAGAAACATTGATAACTTTACACGTAAGAAAAATCTGGATTTCTACAAAACTAAGTAAAACTTCTAGGAACAATACATCATGGATAAATTTTCCCAAGATTTTCTAGTAAGGATGTTGCTAAAAGTGGCCATGGTGGAGAAACCTCGAGCTACACAAAAGTCATAAAAAGGAAAAAGAAAAAGAGAGAATATTAAATAAATAAATGAATAAGTAAACCACGGAAGAATATGTGATACATAATATCTTCACTCATTCGTGATATTTGGTTAAGAGATGACCCAAGATTTAACTGTTATCCTCTCGGGATTAAAATGTAGTTTTGCATTGAATTGGAAGAGGGGTCTGGACTTCCATTTCTTTTAATGGGATTGCAGATATTGAGACTATTTACATTTGATACAAAGATGTCAAAATTACTTATCACCATCCGATACAAAATCTAATATCTTGGGTGTGTCACAAAGTCTCTTTTTTCTTTTTTTTTTGAACTTTGAGCTTAGTTAATGATATAAATGCAGCCACCCAATTTCACATCCAATGGTTTTTTGATGGAACACCTACTTGCATCCATCTTTAAGATGGATGCTTTACACTCTCTGGACCGCATATGTAGAAATGCAATCCAGCCTGCATGAAACACTTTTTTTTAAATATTTACCCTTTTTTTTGCTTTAATTTAAAAAAACAATAAAAATACACATAATAGTGAATTGGAATAACTGAGAATGATAAAATATTAAATAATTAATAAAGTAGGTGTACTCTGATAAATTTCCTGTTTTTGCTTTTGATAAGTTACCCTTAGGACAATATATTTCACGCGTTTTATTCCCCTATGTAGTGTTACCAAAGGCCATGCTCCCTGGAGCATTTGGTATATTCGCTCCCTCAAATTTTAGGACCTCAAATTTTGGGGATGCAACCTCCTCAACTTTGTGACGAAATTTAAAATAAATAATAAATAACTAAATAAATAAGAGATGCAAAATCACAAGCTTTATACATGAGCTTGGAAAAAATGACATTCTATGTTTGAACAGATACCGTCTAAGTTTTTGGATGGTCAAATCTATTGATTTAAAAGTCAATCCAATTTTTTTAATGAAAATATTACTAAAGTGAGTTCTATATTTACATATTTAAAAACGCCCAACTAATTGGGTCTCTTGCCCCGGGGAGTAGATTTATTGTATGCTCTAGGACATACAAAATGTTTATTAATTGTAAGAGTGTAATGGATTAGATACAAAGTTTAAAAAAAAAAATCTCGGATTTTGTGACTCACTTTAAGCCATCCAAATTAAGATGTAATGAGTGATAACAGTTGTGATCCAAATTAAGATGTAATGAGTGATAACAGTTGTGACCTCCTCTGACAAAAAGTAAATTGTCTTTTTACCTATATTCCTGTTAAGGTCCCTTTCAATATCTTTTTCCATTTTTTGTATAGTTTTCTTGCTTAATTTATTAGCACACATGACACCAAATCCTTGAATCATAGAAACGTTCCAATTTGGACATGACCAGGTTTCAAACGCCTAGCTTTCCAAAATAAGAAAAATAACATGTCAATTTCAAGGGCATTTTAGTCAATACCAAAACAGAAAAAAGAAAAAAAATGAGAGGAATGATCCAAATACTGAAACCCTAACAGATAGACAATCCTCTCAATTGGTTCGGTTGTTGTTGAACTTGAGCCTCAAAGTGGACCATTGAAGGTCAAGGTAATCCAGAAAGCATGTGCAAATGGAGCCAAACTCATGAAATAGTCCATCAAATGGTTTTGATTGTCAAAATCTCTTAGTTCAGGGGTTTGGCCTCTAGTGACCTAACAAATTGGCTTCATATGATTAGGTATTTCTCTTTGCCAAAATAAATAAATAAATAAATATATAAAACTCGAATAGGTATTTTTCATGTGATGCTTTTTTCTTGCTTAGACTTCAGAGATGCGGAGTTCCAATAAAAACGTTTTCAATGCAGAAGAAATGGAATAACCTGAGAAAACATTTTCCAACGAGTTTTGTATAGTGGGCACAATAATATGCTTTCCAGTGGCCTCAAAAGGAATTTTGGCCCCGGCCGCTATTAAGCAGTCCGGCCGAGCTTGGGGGACGGACTGCGCCTCCGCCGATAGGTTTCCGGTATCTGTTTAAATTCTGTTTGTTTAGGAATTGAAATTTCGCAAAAAAAAGACCAATAGATACCAAACAAGTCTTAGTTGAAGCCTAAGTCCAACTAAAGAAATAAAGAAAAATATAAATTTCGGTTAAAATTGTTCCACATCATATCCAACTTTTTGCATTTTATCAGAAGAATTATAATCAAAATGGTCGAAATCTAATCAATACCAAACTGGTAGCCTCAATGTTATGAAATTCAACTTGGGCCTGAACTCGACCCTTGCCTGAGCCAAATTATGAGTCTTGCACAATACTAAAATTAGCCTAAAGTCCAAAACATTAAGACACTTATTAAAATAATTAAAAATCAGAAAAACTAGAATAAGTAGTAGAAATCATTGAAAGTTGACGTCTATGAATGATCAAAAATTATAGAATAGATAGATTATTGAAACAATTGATTTATACGTTGTAATATTTGAAATCATAAAATATTAAAGCATATAATAAGAAAAATTTACAAATGATCATAAAAAAACCTCAAAATCATGTAGCACCATATTTCTAAATCATGTATTAGTATGTTTTAATGAAAGGGCAAGCTTTCTATGCTTCCCCTAAAACAATAAAACTTATATGCTTCTCCCTATCCAACCGTCCATTATGAATGGACGGCGAATGTTAGGTTTCTACACTATCTTATTTTTAATATTTAAAAAAAAAAACTATTTTGATACCAAATTTTAAGCGTCCACTCCTCTCTTAAAGTTGCACCTATAAAAAATATTAAACAAATATTATCAATAAAAATAAAATGACAAAAATATCTCTGAAATTTTTAAGGGGTATTTTAATCATTATATTTTATCGAAAAAATCTTTTTAATACTTTTTCTAGGTGGACCCCTATGAGATGATGTCATGTATCAAATTTCATATTCATATAATTTATAGTAAAAACTAAGAATAAAATACTCTAAGGCATCGGATCTTAAATCAAACGGTCAATAATTCACTTGATCTAAATTGGACAGCTGGATGGAGGGGGAAACATATATCTTTTATGCAGTAGGGGAAGTATAAAAACCTTTCCCTTAATAAAAATTCTAATTTTTTGAGGGATTTTAAGACGGGTTGTTTGGCGATGTGCCGAGTCCAAGTTACTTGCCCGAGTCCTTTAATAATGGGTAGTCTAATCGGTTTATGTAGCAAATTTCATTTAAAACGTGCCAAGAATAAATACGTGGGCAACAAAATCAGTATTAATTTGTTTTGGGATTGTCTTTTGTACATGAAAGTCTGCAAAAACGGCCAAAACACTTAAGAAATTGGATGCGATTACTTCATATTTGTTTCCAAAAAAAAAAGGGAATATATTGCTGTTGTTTTTTAGTGAATTTGTCAATGAAGTATTAGTGAAAATAATGAATTACGGGTAGAAAAAAGAAATTCAATCATAATGTAAGTAATCAAATAGTTGATCATCAACAAGACCTTGTTATTTCTAAATGTTAACCACTAAAAGTCATCTTACATACTAAAAGGCTAAAATGATATTGTAAGATGTGGTAATTTTTTCTTTTTAGATAGTTCAGTTATATATATATATTTAGAGAGAGAGAGAATGGGCAATCGCACGTGTTCACCCAAAGGATCCAAAATACAAACCCATGTTCCTGGTCTTTCAAGTTAACAAATTATAGGAAATTTTTATGATGAGGCCGTTTGCTTTTGATACATGGAGTTCACAATCATCATTGATCTAGATTTGAAATAGGATAGTTATGGATGTGTCATTATTTTGGAAAAAAATCCGAAATAAAATTTTTTGAATGTTGTGGTACACTTTCAACTATTTTCAAATCAAATGGGTAAAAGTGATTTAGGACCTCCTTGTACAAAAACAAATAGTCTCATAGTATACCATCACCAAAATTATAAGGTAAAATTAAAATATTTCAATCTCCCTCTGAAATTTTTTGTAGTACTTCATAAATTCTGGCTTTTTTTTTTTTCCTAGAACATTTTTAGATCCAAAACCATGCTAATAATGGCAAAAGATTTCTTGCCATTAGGCTATTAGCTAACTATTGATCAACCTAGTTGGACTAGTGACAGAAGAGGTGGAAAGCCTAAGTTGTAAAGAAACAAAATGGAAATGAAATGAGAAATGACTGGAACCTAAGCTAGAGAGAGAGAGAGAGAGATTGTAAATGCCGTGGAGAGAAAGGAGTTACCTTTTCTTGAACTTTGTGGAAATGGAAATGACATAACTCTAAGATAAGGCACTGAAAAGAGAGTGGGGCGGGTACAGTCGATCAATTGAAAAAAAAATGTGTGATAAAAGTAAAGAAACAAAAAAGGAGAGGTTAGTTGAAGTGAAAAGACTAAACTTTAGGCCTAGAGAGAGAGAGAGAGAGAGAGAGAGAGAGAGAGAGAGTATACTAGTAGAGAGAGAGGAGGTACGTACGTAGAGAGAACGAAGGTACGGTTACTTTGTAGGAGGATAGTAGGTAGGAAGGTAAGTCGTACT
>NW_006497648.1:9472070-9558733 GCF_000471905.2 Amborella trichopoda | reverse complement strand
AAGTAAAGTAAGTAAAGTAAGTAAGTAAGTAAGTAAGTAAGTAAGTAAGTAAGTAAGTAGTAGTAGAGAGAGAGAGAGAGAGAGAGAGGAGAGAGAGAGAGAGGACAGAGTACTCTTAAGAGAGAGAGAGGAGTCGGTACAGTGAACGAAGAAGGGTACTTTTCTTGAGGGGACATGTGAAGGGAAAGTGTCCTATTACAACAAAGCCCACATCGGTTATCGTACTCAACGGAAAACAAACCCATTCAAACCTAAGTGACCAACCCCCGTGTATGAATGACACAAAGGCACAAGAGTCCCATACCTCGGACACTAAACTTTGACCGTATTAGTATTTTTTTTGTTTGAAAAATATTTATATGCTTTTCAAAGTTATGAGATTCTCCCGCATCTATTTGTGTAGGATTTTAAACGATCACTATTAAATTTGATACATATCTTTATAAAAATTTAAGTGTTTCATTTATATGATAATTTTTTTATAGATCTGTATCAAATTTAATGATGATCCTTTAGAGTCCTACACACATTGATGTGGGAGGGTTTTGTAGGATCATTACTCATTTAAGAAAGATAATATACCATAGAGTTATTTTGAAATGAGTAATGATCTTATGAGACCCTCCCACACTCATGTGTGTAGAACCCCAAAAGATCACCATTAAATTTGGTACAGATCTCTAGAAAAGTTATCACATGAATGTGAGACTTTATTTTTTTAAAAGCTATGTGTCAAATTTAATAGTGATCATTTGGGATCCTACACACAAAGGTGTGAGAAGGTCTCATAAAATCATTACTCTTCTTAAATTGTTTTGACTGTAGTTTTATTGTTTTTTTTTTAAATTGTTTTGTAGAGAGAGAAATATATGGGTTTGAATTCCACATTGAAGATGTGAGAGTTTGTTGAGGTGTATTTAAGAGCACTCATTTCCATACAATAGACTCTAAAGACAAAGGAGAGAGAAAATACACGTGCGGGGCAAGGGCAGGGCGCTTGATGGCGCACTTTGCATTATTGTCATCTAGCACTCGATGAGTGTCGATCACATAGCTGTCGATGAGTGTGGGACATCCAATCGCCTAGTTGTCGATAAGTGTGAGACATCAAACTGTCATCTAGTCGTTGATGAGATGGAGGCTTGTAACAACAGTTATCGGCATCCAACTGTCATCTAGTCGTTGATGAGATGGAGGCTTGTAACAACAGTCATCAAGTGCATGTAACTTGTAGCTGCTGGCTGATGCATATAACTACCACAACACTAAGTGCCCTCTATAACTAGGGTCTTCCTACCCATACGATTTTAGACTTGGAACAATTTTTTAGTCTCTCTCAAAAAATATTTCTTTGCAATTCTAGCACGTAAACCAGTGGGCTAACTCTCTTTATCTCTCTACTTGATTTTATCTCTTTCTCTCTCTATACTATCAAGACTCTGGTATTTATTGTATGGGTTCCAAGCTCGGGTGCATAGAGCTTAAGAATATTGTTATAAGACATCTTTGTTTTCCTGTATAACGAAAGGAATTGCTTTTCTTATGACGTATCGGGCCTGCTTGATTGGTCGTTGATAACATTGAAGCTATAATAATATTTTTCGAAATTATCTTTCTTGCTTGAGAACTTTAACATAATTCACCATCAAAGATTAACTGTTAAAATATTTTTCCATTTTTTATTTAGTTTCAAAAAGTCCATCAATATACACTCGTTGAAAATGGGTTAAATTCTAAATACTTGATCATTAATACATTTTGATAAGAAAAAAGTTTGTATGGAGTTGAGGCTCTAAACAATCAAATTAGAGCCCACCTCAAAGGTTGTATTGATGCCGAAATATCCTCAACTCAATTGTCTCAACATCAAGATGCATGAACATGATAAAGAAAAGCTGGATTTCAAGTTTTTGAAATAGTACATCTTGTAAAATTTTCAAGATTTTTCAAGTTTTCATAGATCTGCAATCTACACTATTTTTAAAATTTTAAATTTATAATTAAAAATAAAAATATATTTTAAAAGCTATCATAAATATTTTCAGTATTGAAACCATATTTCTCAACACTATATGAAGGTATGCTTTACTCACCCTTTTGATAAATTTTTTTTGAGTTTTATTTACTTGGGGGTGAGGCCAGCTTCGAAATTTAGGAAGACATCGTGGTTAGTCTGGATCGTGTCGAATACAAGGGGAATGAGAACGTGGAAATATGGGCAGGTCTGAGAGAGAGAACATGGGTCGGAGCCGGCACGCTTCCCATGAGATGGGGGAGTCCAGAGCCACGTGTCGCATAGATAATCGTGCATTCACTGTGACACGTGGCGTATATATCGGAACTCGTGTTGGAGAAGTGCTTAGGGCTTTTATGCGGGTGCATGTGCCACTGCGAGCCGATCGAAAAAAATAGCTTTTACGAGAGAGAAAGAAGAGAGAGAGAGAGGACGAAATGGAGAGAACAAAAATAGTAACCTCAGAACTTATAAATTCGATGTGAGTTTTATATATGGTTAATGGCACATAGAAAAGTTCTCTTTGTACATACGTAGGTCCCCGCCCCTTTAATACAACAAGAAGGGAGGTTTTTATGAGGTGCCCACTTTATATTATACAAGTGAGGTGCATTTTTTAATTTTGTCACTAGTTTTGGTGTCAGAAATTTTATGGTAATTTAAAAATCCATGTCCAATCTTAATTATGAAATTTTAAACTTTTAAAACGCTACAAATCTAGCTGATTAATAAACATTTGAAAATATTGAAATAAAAATCCAAAAAACTTGTTACAAAATGCACTATTTTAAGGTGGGCGCTTAGTTGAATTCCTTGATGATCACCGATTCTTTGTTGTAATTTGATTGCACTATGTAATCTTTGATTTATTAATTAAATATCGTACTCTTGTAAAAAAAAGAAAACTATTTTGATGATTTGAATTTTTTTTCTTTATTTTTTTTCATTCGTATTGAGGTTGAGATGATCAATTGGAAGATTTCTTATCATTTGGATTTTGAGGTGTACCATAATTCAGCATAATGATGCAAGCTTATATCGACTTTTTCTATTTTATACTAATTTTTTCTTTTCCTTGGTGTCATCAAAAGTAATAAATTGAAAGTTTCAAGCTCCGAAATTCCCGTTGAAATTGAGATAGGTGGGCTCTTGAGTTCTAGGAAGCAAATACTTTGGACAAGCCTTGGGGTAAACGAAAAATAATTACAAGTGATTTTTTTAGACATTTCCAAATAATTTAGAAACCAAAAGGCAAGCTTTGTATGTTTCTCACATTTATTAGAAAAAAATTTGGAGAACAAATCGATAGCTTGACCTTACAAAATACAATAATTTACCCTAAAATTACAAACCAAGATGTTAAAACTATCCTCTAATATTTTACTGCTGGGTCAGCTAGGATGTTCTTACTCCTATTTAAGTGAAAGAAAAATAAAGATGGCATCAGCCTAAAAGAGGGGTTCATTCCCTCACAAAGGGTCTAGACCTCTTATTCTGACACCCTAGGTTGCATGTTCAAGTCACATGCTTATCAATATCAAAATGCAAAGTAAAAAATTAGTTTCAACCAACAACTAATCTAGAAGAAAAACCAGTTATTCTGACCATACAATTCTTTTTCTTGTCTTTTTTTTATTTTTTATTTTATTGGGAATAGGTTAATCTGACCAGTTTTATAGTTCTGTTTGGTGATAAGCTCAAATACACACTGGCCAATGGAAAACTAGAGAACCAATTCATCAAACTTTAAAATAATTTTGTTTGTTGCAGTTGAATTTTGGTTGGTAGGCTACAATAACTGAGAGCACACTGGTAGATCCCTGACCTAGCCCTAGGTTTATTCTCAATGTCAGGCGTAAATGGAAGCCAACTTGGCTTCTAAATAGGGCATTACATAAGAGCAACACATCTCATTTTAATGATCTTTATAGGACTTTGTTTTTTGCTTGTATCTTGATATAACTTTATTTTTATTTCCAAATACAAGTTATTTGTTCGTCAGATGAACTTGTAATTCTCATCTGTTTTCTTATTATTTAATGAGGGACATAGCCAGTTAAGGAATCAGCCCCAACTTCCAAGGACCTTGAACACTGAATTCTTACAAGTTTAAAGGATCTTTTTGTTTGCACTCCCCCTCCCCAACTTAGGTCTTCAATAAAACGCTTAGGTCTCTCTCTCTTGGTGATGCAAAATGCCGTATGGAGCAATAACAACATCTCCATGCCCTAACCTAGCATATATATCTTGTGTTGATCCTGGGCACGGGTGATAATGGGCCGGACTTGGATCCGATCCGACCCAATTGGATCCAACCCAAAATAAAAATAAAAAAATTTAATATTATGTTAAATATATATGCATTATTTAGATATTATAATTAAAAATACGTCGTTAGGGACCTGAACCCGACCCGCCGGGTCAAATTCTTGGACCCATATTAGGACCCATGTCAGGTCCCGGGTGGGGTCTGGGCCCATTGCCACCCCTAATCCTCAGGCCTTCTCCTGGTAGGTTCCTAATTAATAGATTTTTAAAGCATTTTTGGTATGTAGATTTGTTTTTTCTGGTTTAGGTTAGGATTTAAGGCAATATATAAGATCTTTATGTATTTTACACTCAAAGATAGGTACTTTTTTAGGTGAGAGTGGTTTTGTACCGTTTTGGAGCCACATAATATAACTATTGATTGTCTTCGGTGGTGGATGCAATTAGTCATGAACAACATAAATCATAGTATTCTTAAGCATTTTTCTTTTCAATCTATTTTTAATATGCATTTGATATTGTTTTATTGTTATTTCTCTCGACTTTCACATCATCATTGACCCTTATTTTCAACGTTTTCCGAAACATGAAAAATGTGGTTCTATGGAGAGGGTTGCATTGTAGAAAGGGTAAACAAAAACATAAATTTATTACTAGAAATACCCATCTTACAAAATTAGAAAACCCATCAAGTGAAACAAATTATGTAAATAAAAGAAGAGAAATTATAGGAAAACACCATTTGCTTTTGGCGGGTGAAAGTCATAATCACCATTGAAATCTGGCAGCTGAGGCTACTATTAACTGGGCTCAAAGTTTTAAAATAAAAATTTCAAGACCTACGACGCATCCCAAAGAGTTGAATTGCCATCTGAAAGCTAGCATTGAATTGTATAATAAACAAGTGATCGAATGGTGTACAATCAATCTCATAAATAAGACTAGGTTCACATAGTATTAATGGTTACTTTAACGAGAGCTGAAGGGGAACACATGGATGGATACCTATGCGCACGAACGAACCGTGGGATGGGATGATAGGACACTAAGTGCCACGTGGAGCAAGTCGTGGGATCCACTCGCCACTTGGGGATGTCATCTCACCCTTAATACCGCATGACCATACCGCCTCTTCATAAAACTTCACCTCGTTATAATTAAGGCCCAAATAGGCAAGGAGCTGATTTTCATTCCAAAAAGTGTATAATAAGATTATTATTATTTTTTTTATACCAAAAAGTCATATTTATTGTCACTCATTAGATATCAAAGCGGCTGGTTCAGGGCATCTCATTGAATGGCCACATAATCAAAATTACAATTTTTTGAACTTTATTATACACCCCAAGCAGTCGATTTTCACGTCAATAGTTGGAAGCAACTGTGACATTTTTTATCAAAACTAAATGGTATTGTTTCTCTCTTCAAAATGCTTCTAATTTTATACGATCTAATTGAAGTATACCCAATAAAGCGGCATTAAATAAAAGAAAAGGTTTATATGGAGCCCAGTCTCTCAACAATCAAATTAGAGCCCTCCTCAAAAATTTCACTAGAAAAAGTTATTTTGATGCTTAAATATCCTCAAATTGATCATCTAGACATCAAGATCAATGGACATCAGGAAAAAATGGATTTTGAGTTTTGGAAACAATGCATCCTGTAATGCATTTTTTGACCATCAATTTTCAAGATTATCAAGCTTTTATAGAATTGCTTGATTTACACTATTTTTGAAGCTTTAAATTTTATAATTAAGAATAAAAATATATTTTAAGGCTAACTTAAATATTTACAGCATTGAAACCATATTTCTCGGTACTATTTGAAGGTAGACTCTCATATGACTATTTAAAACATCGGCTCTGTGCAAACCGCATCCATAAATAAAAGCCAATGTATTACCACTTATTTTTATGGAAAATTAGAAAAGGCGGATAAGAGAAAAGTAAGAGGTGCACGTCAAAAATCCGTTGAAAAGAATCATTCCCGATGACCATCTCAACTTCTTGATGTATGGATATAAAACAAATGGATTTGAATTCTTGAAATAATACACTTTAGAACACATAATTTGGATCGTCCATTTTCTAGCGTTTATAGATCTACCTGATCTGGACCGTATTTGAAGTTTTAAATTCCATAATTAGTGGGGAAACTATTTTTCAGGCTATTGTAAGAGTGTCCAACATTGGAATTACATCTTTCGACAGAGGTTGGATGTACGACTTATTTTGATTGTTCAATGTTGATGCTTTATATGAAGGGTGCGGTTTGTATAAAGCCGAGGTTCTAAACAATCAAAATAAAGCACACATTTAAATAGTGTCAAGAAATGTGGTTTCAATACTATAAATCTTTGCGATAGCCTTAAAATATAATTTGATCTTTAATTATAAAATTTAAGGCTTCAAAAAATGGTGTAGATTGAGCAGATCTATGAAAACATGAAAATCTTAAAAATTAACAATCTAAAAATGCATTACAAGATGCACTATTCCAAAACTTGAAATTCATTTTTTTCTCTTGTCCATGCATCTTGAAGTCGAGCTGATCAATTTTAGGATATTTGAGCATCAAAATTACCTCTTCTAGTGAAATTTTTTATGTGCACCTTAATTTGATTGTTTAGATCGTCACACTTATATAAACTTTTTTCCTTATATGAATTACGTCCTTTTTTTTGTTTGTTCATTGTAATGTCATAAAAAGGTGGCCAATTCAAACGGCGAGACAGATGAATATCTGAACTGACAGATTGCAATACCAATCGTCTATTTTCAAAAGCCCGGTTCAATGCATCACTTCACTGTAAAAGCCAACATATTACTTCACTATATAAAAGACATTGAATTTACGGGAAAGGTGGTGCAGTGAATTTGATTATAGAGAGAGATTGGCAAAGTGCACTCTTATTAAGCTCAAGCCCTTGATTCAAGTCAAGCATCCATGTGTTATATTTAGAGTACAAATTATAGGCATATATTTGTCTATATATGGGTCAATTATTAAGGGTGAGATTTGTCAAAGGTGTTAACCTTATACTATTGTACAAGGTGTCAATTTTTAAGATACTAGCTTAAACAAGGAGCTGTAGTATTAGTATATAATTTTTTTTATTTTTACAAATTTTTTTAAATAAATAAGGCCAATAGTTTGGAGCCCTAGAAGTTTTTATTCCTGGAAAATTTTCTTGGGGCATTGGCCCTGAAGATTATTTGGGTGTGGTTTGTGTATGGCTGCAACCTTAAACAATCAAAGTAACGCGCACATTTGACCTGTGGCGAAAGGTGTTGTTCTGGTGCCAAAAACCCAATTGATGATTGGGAAATTTATTTTTGGCCCTAATGATAAAATTTAAAACTCCAAAAAATATCGGCCATTCAAAAGAGGTATCTTCTGTCCATTTCTCTGAGAGCTACTTGTTTGATAACTATCTAGTGTCAAAACCGCATTTTATTTGGAATTTATGCCTGTAATTTTGAGAACTGAGGGACCCTTCTCCATTATTTTTAATTATTATTTTTATTTATTTTTGTGCTGGACGGGAGCTGTGGGTGCAAGGGAACGGCTCGACACTAGGGGCCGGATGGTCATGAAATGCAGGGCAACTCTGGGAATAACCCCTTCTATCTAGCCAATTTACAGCGTTGCCCCTTGTTATGGCAGGTGAAATTGCTTCCTAAATGAACTATAAAAACTAGACTTAGGTTCCAGCTTATTCCTGTTTGGATTTGGGAATTTTTCACAAGAAATGTCGAAAAAATACTAGAAAATAAAAAAGGTTGTGTAATTCTGCAGCTTCTTGGCTCGATATCACCACCTTCTCGATTCAATCCGACTTATGTGGGATCTGAGCTTGTCAAGCCGTTTTTTATGTGAAGACGGTCACCATAAGTTATTTATGTTGATTGAGGCCAACTATTTCGAGTCGGCGACATAAATAATATTATGCCATTCCCCTCTAAATGACAACATGGGTTGTTTTGTTATGTATCTAATACCCATTCTAATGCCCATTCCAAAATCACAATCTCCAAACACAATGAAAAACAAAAATGCCAAGACTGCTTCAATTAGTTATTAGATTATGATGCATAAATTGGCAAATAGGGGAAATTTGAGAGTATTACACGGGCCACATATTCGACATGTTTCATAAATTATCATGTCCTAAAAATAGGAGTCGAGGGTATTGTTGTCACATTTTGAGCCAAATATATGGCCCCAAGAAGTAAAGACATTGGGAAACACACGACCTTCCCTCGCACATGCACCTCACATGGAATGCATCATAATAGCAAAGAATGATAAAGAAAACTTTGGAGTTATATCAAAAAGCTTTGATAACGTATGTATGTAAGAGTGTTATACCATGAAACATTTAGGCTACCTCAAATGTGATCTACGTACATTTTTGTGGTATAAACATAAAAAGGTATATATTCTATTTATGTTTTTGGATTTTTTCTCTTCCTTGCTTTTGGAGGAAATAAATTCCCTCTCTGAGTTTATTTGCCATCAATTAAGTCATGTGTTTTCGACGCCGGTGCGATTTTTCAAACGCTTCTCGACTCAGAGCTTTGATTATGTATTTTAGATAAGAACACTTTTATACCATGAGCTTGTAGAGATCACTTTAAACTTTAGCCTTATATATATTTTTTATCTGTTTTGTATATTCTATGTATTTTTTGTATATTTATGTATTCATAATTTTTTTTTACATTTTTTTATGCATTAATGCAACAGGTGGGGTGCTTGCTCCTAGCAAACTCCAGACACAAGAATAATGATGGTGAACTCAAAAGAAAAATAGTAAGTGCATTTATTTGGATAGGCTTATTGGAGGCAGGGTATTATGGTAATTTGAGGTAAGTCCTGTGGACATGGGCTGAGGAGCACATGACTCGAGCCCAGGTACAGGTGGTGGGCCCACCAATATTGAGAGAGAGAGATTTCCCCAATAATGGCCACACCTGCTCTCTGTGTAAGTAATAGCACACCAATCCCCTTAAAACGGAAAAACTGCAATAGAAAACAAGCCTGCCTTCTCCAACCAAAATTTCAGCCGAAATTCAGTATCAAACTGACGGTACAAAAGGAATTTCCAGAAATTTAGCTTCCACATATATAACTGCAGCAAGGTTCAAGGGCTCAAATATTACCAGAAATTTAATTTCCAGTCAATAGTCTATTAGATTAATCATCTCGACCACTAAAATTAACAAATAAAAACAACTTTAGACCTTACGATTACTCTAACATTGACAAATAAAAAAAAACATTAGACCCTATGATTAGTATATCTTGTAACACAATATCTGAATCGTCAATTTTCGAGTGTTCACACATATTTACTATATCGGTGTCACTTTTGGAGCTCCAAAATCTATAATCGAGATTAAAAATAAATTTTGAGGCCATCACATGAGTTTATGTGGCCAAGCATAAACAAACTCCCAAGTCGATCATCTCGACCTCATAATTATAAACAATAAAAGTTTAAGCACTACGATCCATATATCTCGAAACATAATTTCCAAAGACTGCAAAACCGTCAGTTTCCAAATGCTCATGGATCAAATAACTCGGCATCACTTTTTAAGCTCCAAATTGCAGGACAAAAACAGAAAAAAAGGAAAAGAAAAAGAGGCAATTACATGAGTTTCCATTGGTATTGTAAAAGCTGGGCTTTATACCAAATACACTAATTAATTTTTAAGGTGTATTGTAACTACCAAAAGAAAAACTAACAGATTAGGAAAAGGGAAAAGCTTATGTGGAGCCGTGGCTTTAAAGAATCAAACTAGAGCATACCTCAAAAATTTCATTAAAAGATGTTGTTTTGATGCTCAAATATCCTCAAATTGAACATCTCGACATCATCAGCTCCATTGACATGAGAAAAAAATAGATTTAAAGTTTGGAAAGCAGTGTATTTTGTAACGCATTTTTTGACCGTCAAATTTCAAGATTTTCAAGATTTCATAAATCTATCGATCTACGCTATTTTTGAAGCTTTAAACTTTTTAAGGTTATTACAATGATTTTGAGTATTGAAACCACATTTATTGACACGATATGAAGGTAGGATGTAATTTGATTGTTTAGAGCCTAGGCTCTACACAAACCGCAACCAATAGGAAAATATATCCAACACAAATTGATGCGCGAAATGAACGAAAATTTCGGGCGACGATTTCGGTGAAATTATATTGCACAGTTGGTAGAGGGTTTGTACAATTAAGACGAGAGAAATAGAGGGAGGAAAGAAAAAAAAAAAGAGAGGAGGCGAAATTCAATGGCATGCGTGCACCTAATTTCGTCAAAATTCCCAATAATGCTCTTTCCTTGCCACTGTCATTGTCCTGTGTGACCCACTCCGGAAAAAACCTGAAACCCTAATATCTTTTTATGGGACACCCAGCCTGCTTTGTGGGTGGAAAACCAAAATAGAATAAAGCATAAAAAGGAATGTCAATAATATGTTTATCGATAAAAGCTAGAAAAACCTAACGGAGAAAATTGAATAATAATCATAGGAAGATAATGTTAAGATTGTTGAGTTCAATACAATTTTTGGTGGAAGCCGCTGCTCATCATTATTATTTACATGAATAAAGGGCCTAAAGATGTGGTGTCTCGTACCTTTCATCATTTTTTATTAAAGTCTGGGTTTTCGTTTTGTTTGTTTAGCGGGTTATTTGGCCAACGGACAGTGAGACGGAAAGCGAGGGAGTCCATATGAAAATTAAAAATTTAATTAAAACCAGCAAAATACTGAGCAGTGTCTTGTACATCGATATTAATAGAAAATAAATCTTCATAAATAAATTTTTTTAATTTTCAATTTAAAATAAATTGTCAACTATTATACTTATTATTTGTTTTCTTAAAATTCTATAAATTTATGTATGATATGTAGAAGTTCTATGTTAATGGCAACGTTAGTTGCTACTTGTGCCCACAGGCTTGGATCTTGCCCCCCTCCCTCGAGAATCAGTAATAAAATGATATTAGAGAAAGAACGAAAACCACGCATTAAGTAGCCCCTATCTTTCATACAAATGACCAGAAATAAAGAAAACCGGACCCTTGTTTTTTTCTTCTTTACATGAGCCTCAAAACAAAAAAAAAATGGGACCGATTTCACATTTTCCATCTTAAAGAATACAAGCTCTTTGGCCGTTATTTGCTCCTGATTCCTATGTTTGAATAGGAATTGAGTCCTCAATCGCCAACATACCAATTCTGATTCGTCCGTTCTAACTCGGGTAATTACCAAGCGGATCAATATACAAAAAAACAAATAAATAAAATTAGATTAAAAAAAAAAAATAGTCTGATTCTCATGTATGTCAAACTAGAATCACCCAACACCTGATCTGATTCAACTCGAGCAAAAAAAAAGAGAGCTGGTTTGAGCCAGAGAATCACGGGGTCGTCGTTTTGCTTGTCATTTTCCATATACACTAGAATGAGTTTTTTTTTTTTCATTTGAAAGTTGGGAATTGGGATCCATTGCATGTAGCTGAGGCCCTAAATAATCAAAATAGGGCGCACCTTTAAATAGTACTAAAATATGTTGTTTCAGTATAAAAAATCTTTAAGATGGTCTGACAAATTATTTTTATTTTTAATTATTAAATTTAAAGTTAAAAAAAATGTGGATCGAGCAGAGCTATAAACACCTAAAAATTAACAATCTAGATAATACATTACAAGATGCATTATTTCCACAACTTGAAATTTATTTTTTCTCATGTCCATACATCTTGAGGTCGAGACAATTAAATTGAAAGTTTTTCAGCATCAAAACAATATTTGAGATGGGCCTTAATTTGATTGTTTAAGGCCTCACCCTTATATAAACGTTTTCCTTGCATTGTATCTCGAGTAGAAGTCGTGTAAGTTCATGGAAGTCAATGTATAATTTAGAAATTTGTTGGGTACGTTGGTAGTGTTGCATGAGCTTTAAATGTCCAAGTTAATTCATATTAAACTCCATGTCCTCTAAAACGGAGAACGAGGGAGCCATTGATTACAACTTGTAGTTTTTCCTGGTTCGTACCATTTTCGGTAGTCCTGCCGGCCTGCCCCATTCCTTTTGCTCTCTCTCTCTCTCTCTCTCTCTTCCCAAAAAGATTGCAAATTTTAGGCCGTCTTCGATTTCTGTCCTCTGGGATTCATAGTTGCCATTATTAGAGAGAAGAAAAATGGGGGTGGCAGCCCGAAAATCCGGGGCTGCTCACTGCCGATATGAATTTAATGAAATAGAAAGAGAGGCTCCACTTACTTATCAAAAACAAAAAAAAAAGAAAAGAAGAAAGAGGTGAGGCATTATAGTACAGTTGAAAAAACCGATCTTACAATTACCTGCTAAGTGATTTTGGTGACCGATCGGTATTTTAAAAAAGAGTAATGATAATATGAGACCCTTCTACACCCGTGTAGGACCCTAAATAATCACCATTAAATTTAATAGAGATCTCTAGAAAAAGTTATCATAGGATTTGATTTTTTTAGAAATTTATGCCAAATTTAATGATGATCTTTTGACATCGTACACATGTGGGTATGGGAGGATCTCATAAGATTATTACTCTTTAAAAAATAATATTAAAATATAAAATATCTCAAATATTATGGATTGTATTTGTAATGTATTTTTTTTAATGGTGTGGTTTTTATAAGGTTGCAACCTTAAACAATCCAATCAAATCGCACCTCCAAATTTTATCATAAAATGTAATTTTGTTGTAAAATTTTCTAGGATTATCTTAAAAACTATTTTCATATCTAATTAGAACATTTT
Source organism: Amborella trichopoda (assembly GCF_000471905.2). The sequence goes on along the minus strand of NW_006497648.1, from coordinate 9,545,633 downwards.
TAAACTTAAAAAATGGCTAAAATCACGTAGATCTGTAAACATATAGAAATCTTGAAAATGGACGGTCTAGATAATGTGTTGCAAGATGCACTATTATTTAGACTCAAAAACCCTTTTTTTTTAATATTCATACATCTCAACTTCGAGATGATCAATTAGAGGGTTTCTCAACACTAAAACAACCTTTCTGATAGATTTTTGAGGTACAGTTCTACATTTTAAGGTTGCAACCTTATATAAACTTTTTTATTTTTTTTAATGGTTTTTGTTGTTATGGCAAAGAGTGAAAATTATTTTGGTCATTAATACTTATTTTTACATTTTCTATCTTGTTTTATAAAATTTCAAAAATACCTCTAGGTATAAATCAATTCTTAAAATTTTTTTTTTCATTAATTTTCAAGAAGTGATTTGTTTAGTAGTTCTTAAAATATACTTTTCATATTTTATTAGATTTTTTTTTACATTTTTTTAATTACGAGACTTGACCGGTTAGAATGGTTGAATCGACTGGTTTACTGGTTAAGCCGGTTGAACTGCTTCCAGGCATATGTCTAATCAACTGTTCCCGTTCGATTTTACGAACATTGGATTAGACAAAGATAAGAGTAGATTAGATTTGTTTTGTTTTTTTTTTTTTCTTTTTCTCCAAAAATTGAGGTTTCTATAAAGCGCTCATCTTAGCCAATGAAAATAAGGCACACTTACTCTGCTGGAAGAGGCAGCTTTGGTGTAGACTCTTGTGATCGCCTCAAAAAATAGTATTGATTGGGTGGTTATATGAACTTACGTAGCGGGACAAGGGTAATTAGCTTGACCTCGACACAACGGTGAGGGGGGTTAGGGGCGAGTTGGGTACCCAACTTGCCGATTCCAAATAAACACTAAAAAATAGAAAACTTCAGTATAATGGTTAGAAATATTTATTTTTAGAGAAATTTCCTCATTTTTAAGATCATTTAGAAAATTTCATTTTTTTCATCATTTTTAATTTCTGTGAAATATTAAAGCCATAAACGGATAAAATAGTTTCTTATTTCTGTCGCTAAATGCCTTCCACCTTAACTATTACCATCAGCTGGGTCTCTAGCGTTGATGTGAGGGTAGAATAGTCATTGAAGCATTTGATTTCCATGTCGAGTTTTATAGACCGAGACCAACTTTCTTTAAAACCCATGGAGAGAGAGAAGCGAGCCTCGTGAATCGCGTTATATCATTCCCTCCTGGCCCTAATAAAAAATCTAAAAGTTTTATAAATTTCTTTAAAAGCCCTTTATCCCACTCCGCCAAAGCGGTCAACACTCGAACCCTTTTCCCAGAATCTCTCTGATCACACACATACTGAATCACAACCCAATATAGAGAGAGAGAGAGAGAGAGAGGAGTTCACGGGGCAGGAAGAGAGAGAGTCATCCGTTACTGCGGCAGCGACTATGGTGAAAGACGCCTGTCGCTGAAGCATTGCGCGTGGATTTTTAGTGAGAGTGTAGAAAAGGGAAGCATGGGTCACAGTTGGATTCCTGAAGACGGTGGAAGGCTAGAGAGAGAAATGCAGAAGCAGATGGGCGGGTGTATGGCTGGGTTCCTTCAGATCTTTGATAGGAATCAGATTCTCACCGGAAAGCGCCTCTATGGACCCAAACGGCTTCCTTCCATTTCTCCAAAGACCCCCGAAACAAACACCCGTGAATCCCAGGTAACACAGATTGTTTTTATATTGAAGGAGTGGATGAGAGAAAAAGAGAAGGGTCTTTTCCATGTCATCTCTTCCATCTCTTTCTGGTTCAAAAAGGAACGCAGATTTCCATTTTTTGTGGAGAAATTCGAGTGAATTATCTTTGTTCACAGCCTTCTTTGCCCATTGCCCACCTTTCGTTTTACCCGCAACGAAGCAGAAAATAAAGTTTCTGTGATTTTGATTCCATTTACAGAGAGACCATTCTCTCTTTTTTTTGAGTATTGCAGAGACACCATTCTCTCTCTAACCAGACCGTACCACTTCAAGCAAACAAGAAAGCCCATTTTCTCTCTCCACAAATTTGGAGGACTTTTTCTCCGAGGAATCCGCTTTTAGTTTCTCAGTCTACGGACGGACTTGGGAGCTCTGTTTCTAATCAAATCACATTACATTTTGTTGTGAATTCAATTTTCTGGCTTTTAGTTTCTCACTCTACGGACTTGGGAGCTCTGTTTCAAATCGAATCACGTTACATTTGTTGTGAATTCAATTTTTTCGTTCTGCCCTTCTCTTCGAATACAGGTTGTGCCAGAAAAAGTGGGCGTACCGGAGCCTGAGAAGACCCCCCCACCCTCCACCACAAACAGCTCACCGCTCGTCGCACGAGTCACGCCGGAGAACGCGAGGGCGCCGCCAGTTAGCCGAGCTCAGTCGATTCCCGAGCCTGCTCCCGACTGCGACGCCGGCTCGAAGAAGCCGCCGCCAAACAGAGACGTCCTCCCTCTCCCTCTCCCTCTCTTCGACTTCACTAACAACGCCTCCAAGCCGTCCCATCGGCTCCGAGAAGGGCCGCGCCTTTCGCTCGATAGTCGAGCCACCTTGGCCCACAAGGGGGGCCTCGAGATCCGCACCGTCCACGTGTCCCCGAACTACAAGATCGACGATGGGGAGCAGCGCCGCTCTCCCAGCGTTGTGGCTCGGCTCATGGGCCTTGACGCGATGCCCGACTCCGGAGCGCAGGTGCCAGTGCCGAGCCTTCGCCGCTCAGCCTCCGAGACACGTGCGCGGAAGGACCCGACTCAAATGGACGGCTGCTATGGCACCTTGCCCAAATCCGAATGCTGGAGCATCCCGATTCAGCCACGCAAGGCACCAGAGAGTCCGCCGGAGACGCGTAGGACAATGTCGTCGTCGCCGCCGCCGCCGCCTGAAATCCGCCGAAAGATACCAGATAATGGCCGGAAACCGGCGGACGAGGCCGCCCCTTGGCATGTGCGAAATAAGAAAGGGGGCACGTGCGAGGAGATCCAGTTCCCTTATGGCGAGGTCGAAAGGAGGCTTAGGCTAAGGGGAATCGACGATCCAAGTCGGGATCTCGAAACCCTAAAGCACATTTTGGAGGCGTTACGGCTAAAAGGTTTGCTCCACTCTGGCGGTCGAACAGGCAGACCATCGGTTCTGAACTTCGTGACCGACCGGAGGGTATCGCCGGAGAAACCGGCAACAGAGACTACAGGGAGGAAATCACTTCCGAATCGTGGTTTCCCTGCTAGTACGGATGTCAGGATCCGGAAGATCAGGACGGAGGTTCCGGTTAGTGGCAACTCTCCGGCGTACGGTAGCCGGAGAAATCCGGGCGACGAAATGGGGTTGTCGGCGAGGAGAAGCCCGAGGAAAGGGCCGAAGGGCCGAGTAAATGCTCCAGTTTCGCCACCTGGCAGTACAAGGAGGAGCGAGAAGGTAGAGGCCTCGAGAAGGAACGGCGATGCAAGGGTATCACCCGGGAGGACAGCAAAGGCGGACCGTCCCATTGGTAGGATGAATAACTCGGCAGGCGATTTGGGCGGGAGATCGCCGAGGAATAGAAGGAAAGCTGGAGATGTTTGCCAGGTGGAGGTGGCATCAACGGAGAGCAGCAGGAGCGCGTCGTCGCTAATCGAATCTGAGGTAAGAACCCAATTTACTAAAATGCCCCTACCACAAGTGCCCGTCGTCAACCCGAGAATTTGAGTCGTGCGTGCGGGCACGTTAGAACCCACATCCATGAGATTGCACAGTAAAGTACTTTGGACTGTTTGCTTTATAATCTCCGCAAAACCGTTGCAAAATAATTTTCTAAAATGTCTGGGATGTTTTCTCATTTCACCTTGTGTATGTATTTCTTGAAATTTCTTCTATAGTGATTATTTTTTCCTCTTTTTTTTTTTTTTATTATATATTTTCTTCATCTGTAAGTTGAGTTTGTAGGATTTCTCTTTTTCTTTGTGATTTTTGTTGAGCTATCATTTTCAATTTGTTATTATGATATGAACATCAATGTAAACTTGAAATGCAGGTTTACAAGAAGGGAAGGAGCCTGCTGGAACGGTGCGACAAGCTGCTGCAGAGCATAGCAGAGGTGACGGCCGAACCACAGCCGAGCCCAGTCTCAGTGCTCGATTCCTCTTTCTACAAAGAAGAAGATGGCTCTCCTTCTCCTGTCGGGAAACGATCAATTGATTTCAACAGTATGTTATTTTCTCATCTTCCCCCTTTTCTGTTTTGCATCTGGTTTTATGTTTGGTTCTATCATAGTCATGCCTCCTCTTCCAAAAATATATTGGATGGTGGCATATCTATATTTCCAAAAAATCTAGAAAAATTATGGGTGAAACATAACTTGCTGAGTAAACCGGAACCCAGCCGAGCCGGTTTTGGTGGTTTAGCCGGGTATCTAAAAAAATATATAATCTCAAAAAATAAAGAATTTATTTATGATGTGTTTTTTAATGTTTTCTATCATTTTGACGAATTTGTTTGGTCCATGAATACTTATTTTTACATTTTTTTTATATTTCTAAAGTATCCTCGAACACAAATTGATTTTTTCAAATCCATTTTTTCACTGCTTTTCAACTTCATTTGTATGTTTTTGTTTAATTATACTTTGAATATGTTTTTCATAATTTTTAATTTTTTTTTTTATTTTTTTTTATTGATCTTTTTGATTTTTTAAAACTTTTTGACGAAACTTAACCGGATAGACCAGGTGAACCAGCTGGTTTCTGAGTTACTTTGCCCCAGCTCTTGGCTGGTTTCCAGGTTCCATGCAATCGCACACTGGGTTACGGGTAATACCGTCAATTCGTTGATTTTTGCATATGCCAGTAACAAAGTCTTTTACAAAATCTAAACTCGTAATAATATTATAAAAATGGCAAGATTTATATGTTTTCCCTCCAGCATAAAACTTATATATTTCCCTTTATCCAACCCTCCAATTTGAATGGAGGGTTAAGATTGTCCTAATTACAATGTCACGTTTTTATATTATTTTATTTTTAATTTTTTTAATAAATTGTTTTGACATTAAATTTTGGACGTCCAATCCTCTATTAAACTCGCACTAGTGAAAAATGTTAAAAATATTTTCAATAAAATAACACGACTAAAATACTTATAAAAATTTTAAGAGGTATTTTGGTCATTATATTTTATCAAAAAATTATTTTTAATATTTTTTATAGGTGTTCTCCAATGAAAAAATAGCACATGCCAAAATTTCATATTCATACAATTTGGATTAAAAATTAAAAATAAAATACTTTGAGTTGTCAAATCTAAAATCAAACAATAAATAGCTCTTTATATCAAAATTAGACATAAACATAGATCTTCTATGCTATAAAAAAAACTAAAACTAAAGTACTTTGAGTTGTCAAATCTAAAATCAAACAATAAATGGCTCTTTATATCGAATTAGAAGGCCAGGTGGTAAGAGAAACATAGACCTTCTATGCTCTAAATGTTCCGGGGAAATATAGAAACATTTCCCTCATAAAAAAAACAATTGTCTCGGTTTTAGGTCAGCTGCGTCTTAAATTTGAGTCCATTCTAACAATTTCAAGTCAGCTCCGCAAATTTTCAAACGCTACTTTAAAATTAAAGACTAAACCGGTCCTCGTTCACTTTAGGGTATAACTTATTTCTTCTTTCTTGGCAGGGGCGTTTTTGGTATTTAATGATCAGGGGTGTTTTTGGTACTTAATTATCAAGGTTATTTTGTCACTTCGGGTAGTATATGGTGGTCATAATCAAAGTTGATAAATTAGGCGCGCGACGTCCAATTTAGGCGGGTTGGCTCCAGTCTGTGCCACGTGTATACAGCTAACCCATCAGAGAGCCCCCAACAATAACATTTAGAGTTTTTTGGGGATTCGAAGTTAAATTCGATACATCTCACCTGCTCTTGATAGTTTTTTGGGGAAATAATCGTAGTGAAATGAACTCCAAATATTTTATCTTCTTCCAATTGTCCATGTCTTTTTTTTTTTTTTTCATAGTTGGGCTTGCTTTCTCTCTCAGGTGAGATGTTTGGCCGTCCTCAAAACTTTTGACTGGTCGTAACATAAAAAGAAAAAAAATGGATGAGGCTAAATGATGCCCATAGCACTTTCATTTTCTTTATTTTGTGCTCTTAGACAAAAATAAAATCATTCAAAATATCTTTACATGCCACACCCTCTCTTATCATTGTTTGTCATTGTAATGGATGGCCATGATTGGATAGATTATGGTTTTTCTATAATCCATCATGCTCAATTATTTATTGGGTGGGGTTTGTATAAGGTGCCTGTTTTATACTATACAAGTAAGGTGCTCCTCTAAATTCTGCCGGAAGATATAATTATGGTATTGTAATGTTATGATTGTTTGAAAATGCATATTCAACACTAATTATGGAATTGAAATTTAAAAAATAGTGCAGATCATGACATTTTTGAAAATAGATGATCCATATAACTTATTATATACTGCGTTATTTTTAAGACTAAAAATTGTTTTTTCTTTATATATTCAAGGTGAAGATGATCAATTGAAAGATTTTCCAACTTATGAACACCCTTTGTAGAGGATTTATGAAATGCACCTTACATCTATTGCATAAACAACTTTTTCCTTATTTATGTATGGGAAAGGTTTACATATGGTTGTAACCTTAAAATGTAGAATCGCATATGCACGTCGAAAATGGATCGGAAATGTTGTTTTAATGTTGGAAAAACCCTCTAATCGATCATCCCGACATCGAGATGCATGAATATGAGAAAAAAAAGTTTTTGAGTCTCGAAAATAGTGCATCTTATCTGGACCGTCTATTTTCAAGATTTTCATATATTTATAGATATACTTGATTTTAACCATTTTTGCAATGTAAAATCTTTTAATTAGGTGTGAAAATAGATTTTAAGATAATACTGAGTGTTTTCTACAACAAAATTACATGTTATAATAAAAGTTTAAAGTGCGCCTTAATTGGATTGTTTTAAGGTTGCAGAACCCGCACCCTGTATGTATTGATGTGTTTCATTTGTTAGTCTCAGATGTTGAACCCACCGAAGAAGAAGACGACAATGCTAACTCCACAAACCTACCCCACCTCTCGACCCAGGAATTACAAGACTACCTCTACATCTCACAAATCCTCCAAGCCACAGGCCTCTTACAAAATTCCTCAAAATGTCCCTCTCAAACTGACCAATCCCTGACCCCCGACCTCTTCGACTGCCTTGAAGGCCAGCGCCATCAAAAGCACGATCCAACCTCCACCCTTCATCGACGGCTCGTATTCGACACCGTATCCGATATCTTCAATAAAAGGCAAAGGCAGGCACCATGGGAATCATTCTCTGGCCGGCGAAAGCCTGCTGGAAAATGGCTTTTCCGGCAGGTTTGGTCAGAATTTCGACGACTCCAGAAGAGGGGGCCTCGAGATGAGGACGCATGTGAGGCTGTCTGTTCGGCTCTGTTTAAGGATGCAGGGGAAGTAGAGAGAGAGTGGACCGTTTATAGTTCGGAGCTGTCTGATGCTGTTCTGGATATGGAGAGGTTGATTTTTAAGGACCTTGTGGGTGAGACTATAGGGGAGTTAGCAGTGTTGGTTGGTGGGAGGACTAGGAGGCAGTTGTGCTTTGGATAGACGGACGGACGGACGGACGGACATCTCTCTCTTTCTCTCTCTACTTATTTCTATTTTCTCTCTCTTACTCTTTTTTTTCTTTTTCTTTTTATCCTGAATCACCAACTCCTTTCCCATCTCTCTTTCATTTTCATATTTATAACGCCAAATTCTCTCTTTCCTTGATTTTTTTTTGTTTCCCTGTGATCGATCTCTCTCTCCTCTCCTTTGTCTTTTTTTAATGGATACCAATCCAACCCACCTTTCCTTTTCCCTCTCCTTTCAGTTGAACTTCAAACATTCTCTCTCTCCCCCCCCTTTCTCTCTTCAGGAAAATATAGTTTTGTTTTTGGGGAAGCCCCATTTGATGTAAATTAGTAGGCAAAGCTTGTACTCGAGTACTTCGATCATTGGAGAGGAATTTTAGTCTGTTTGCTATTCTTCCTTTTCATTATGCTCAAATTCGAACTCTTGATTTTTCTCCATCACAAAGTGTAGGACCAGAAATCCATCCATACTTGATCCATAAATTCTATGAAATTCCGGTTTCCCATCCACTAATGAGTCACTCGGATTTAAATTCAGGAAAAGATGTGGTGTGATTTTATTTGGGAAATGGAAGCATGGAGGTGGGCTTTCTCAATGGAAAAACCTCAAATTGATCTTTTTGACCTTAACAATGATGGATCCTAAAGAAAGTGGATTCTAATCTTAAAAGCACAATGTCTTATAGCACGCTTTCTAGACTATTTTCAAATTTACACTATTTTTAACGCTTCAAATTTCATAATCATAATCTGGAGTACAAATAAACTGTAAAAAAAAACATCAAAGCCTTTATGGGGCCGGAGCTACATTTTTGCAGAGTAATGAGGTGCAACTTCAATGGATGATTGTAATGGTGTGGGACTTGTCAGTCATTTGTGAGGTGTCTCTCATGGCTCTTGTGAAGCATTTATGGCACACCCTCCACTTTTGTTTGTAATCCGCAATCCGGTTCCGTTTGTTTACTATGTTTGTACTCGATACCCCATCCCCTTTATTTTTCATCAAAGAAAAACATGTGCGCAAACAAACTCCAACTGAATTTAGTTCAAATGGAGGTAACAGGTCCCACAAGTTAATTGATGCATAATGAATAATTGAGGTCTCTCTTTCTCTCTCTCCAAAACGAATAATTGAAATCTCTCTCTCTTCTCTCTCTCTCCAATGAATAATTGAAGATATTCATTTTCATTTATACAGATTGTGCGTTTTCTAGTTACTCGGTCCTTGGCGTGAACGAAATCCACCGACCATTATTTATTGGATGGTGCAGATTGGATAGGACAGCTTTGTTCAAGAGTGGGCGACCACAATGTAGTGTTTAGTTTCTATCTACCAGATACGGAAAGGAATTTGATGTGCAAATGGATAGAACGGACTTGGGAGAGGAAGCGCCAAAAACAAACCCTAAATACGGCATGTTTCCCTTTTTTACCTCACCATTGTACAAAAGCTCTGTCCCCCTCTTTGTCAAGTTGCTCTCTACTAGCCAAAAGATGCAACAGTGTCTGGCCATTTATTTCCTCGTAAAACCCAATATATCAGTAATTTTAGGATCTTAAAGTTTTGGGGAGGTGACCTCTTCAATCCACAGATTAGATTAATCTCAGCAAAAATAATTTATGTATCTTAAAGCTTTGGGGATGTGAACTCTTCGATCCATATATTAATCTTTGTAAAAAAAGATTTATAAGTAGGACTCTTTATGTACTTGAAAAAACAAATTTGTTTCAAGATTGAATAGAGACTGGCCAATTTTTGAAGGACGAGATCTAAGTGACAAAAAAATCAAAATTCAATTTTTTTTATTTTTATTTTTTTTTATTTTGAAAATAGTCTCTTATTCTTAGATTGTTCCTAAAGTTTTAGACAAAAAAAATCTCCTATGTAGGTCTTTCGATCGAGGGAGTAGGTGCATAGTATAGCTCGTGCTGGAGCACATTATGCTGGCTCCTACTACTATCCGTTTCAATTTATACTATTTTTGTGATCCCATGGGGCTCAAATTATAAGACCATTCCCTTTTTGTTATAAGGTTAATCTTGAATGTGAAATAAAAAAATTGAAGTGTATCAAAATATTCAAGAAAATTACCTTTGAATTTTATGTCTATTTACACATTTCGAACCACCCAATTTCACCGTTTGACAATTAATAATTGTAACTTCCTTGTACCAAAAATTAGCGGTCGATTTGTGCAAGGTTCCCAAATATAATATGTATGAACTAGCTGATGGGAAATTAGGTTTCGAAACCTCTTACAAAATCATTAATGGGTTCCTATTTAATATCAAAGGATTTATTTTAAAACTCTTCAAAGAAAATACCTAAATTGTGGCCCTAAACAAGCAAAGATACCACATTAAGTTAACCCACCCCTTACATTTAGCCGAGATCTCGAGTTATCGAAATACTCATATGCTTGTTTAGGGTTCCCAACTCTAAACAAGGGTAACTTATCTAGCTATGTTTGGAGAGACTTTTGGAGGAGGCCCGAGTAAAATAAAAATTACGAAGCAAACCCTCCTAGCATATAAATGGATATTTTGAGCCCTTACGGATTTTTTTAGGAGTCTCGACCCCTTGAATGGGAATTTGCCCTAATAAATACAATGGTTAGAAATGGCTTCCAAATCATCCATATACTCGATCTTCACCCCTCCCGCTTGCTCTTGTTTTAGAAACACAATATATCTCCATTGCTCCGTATGTTTGGGAATTAGAAATTGCAGGAGAGGGAAAAGAAAATCTAACCCCTTTATTTGAGACGGGCCTTCACATCAACACCCTTGATTTGAAGATGGCGAGGCAGGTAATGGGGGGCCGCATCAGTGGTCAGGGAGGTTGATGCACCTCGATTTCCACCATCAATATGCCAAAAAAAAGAAGAAGAAGGTAGGCAACCTATTTAAGGTTGCCGGTTAGCCACGACTTCAAGGTGCCCTGCCCCAGGACTTGCTGCCATTGCCTGTCAACAAATTAAACAGACTGTAAAATTTGGGTGGGTGAGAATGCGCGAGGTCTACAGTAATCAAGTGATTATGTACCGCCCCAGTGTTTTCAGTACTTTATGCTTTTTCATTTATCTGATTTCTCGCGTACCTGAGAAAGTACCTAGGAATCAAGTTCGCCACTAACCGAGGCTCAGTAACTTGAGCGAGTCCGAAGTTTTGGAACATCGCTTCCGAGACTGTAACATCTTTAACCCTTTACAGAAGGAGACGGTGTTTGGCGCTTTTACCTCTCGCTCTGGATGTTCTCATCAAAGCTCACTTTTTAAGGGACATATCAATCTTTTTCATCATGTTGGTATACATATATATAAAACAAAAATACTCTCTCGTAATTTGCGTACTAACTCCTAATTTGTTTATCAAACTCGAAAATAGTCTCCTAAATTTTATAATTTGCATTTAGAAATACTTTTTAAGAATGCATAGTGTTTTTTTTACAAATTCGACTAAACTCTGATATGGGCGTCCCTAATTCTCAACACCTTGCAATTATTAAACATATAAACAATAATTTAAGAATTATAAAAGGGAAAAGTAGTTTGTGTGGACGCACTTCTACAATAGCATCCCTTCGATGCATGTAACATCCATCTCTAATATGCATGTTCCAAAATGACAGCCACACAAAATTTTAAAATCAATGGTTTTAAAATTTATTTTTTTCAAGTAACAACATATCCATGTTAAGATTATAGATTCCTCAAAATTTTGAATGAACAATCTATCTCTAAAATAAATTTTAGAGAGGGGACTCATTTGAATACTTGAATCGGCCGACTCATAAAAACCTTGTCCATATAAAATTACCAAAATACCTCTTAATCTTTTCCCGTTTGCTACATATGAATGTCCCTGCCTAAATTCAAGCTTTCAAGCAAAAACAGTTCTTGAATTTGTGATAATAAAAGAGTAACTTCCATCACTTACATGTGATTTACAAAATTGCTTAGGTCTACAAAAGGTTTGAGGGCTTTCGGTTTTAAAAAGATGAAATAGGAGGGGAGGGGAGGGGAGGGGAGAGTTAGGCAGAAAGAGGAAACAGAGGAGTGAGACTTAATCTGATTTTTGCATTAGAGTGCTCAGCTGCTTATGTTACACAAGAGAGAGAGAGAGAGAGATTGAATTTTCAGGTTTACTAAGGAGTCTTCAAAACCCAAGCAAAATATCTTAGTAGTATAGTAGTCAACAAAAATATCTTAGAATTTAGAAATTTTCAGGCAAAGGCCAAAGCTCCCAAGCTAAAGTTTGCATCATAATGGATCCCAATTTCTGACCAAATATTCAAACAAAAAAAGGATAACTTCAAATTTGTTTAAAAAATCAAAATAAAAAAAGCTGATAAGTGGTCGAACTTTTAATCCAAAGTAGAGTTTGGAGAATGCATGGAGGTAAGACATCGGAGGAGACCAAACCAGTCAGAGTTTAGGAGCGCAAGCTTCTTAGGTTTGATCTTCTGCGATTCTCACTTACGAGCTTTCTCTCTCTTGAGGGACCCAATTTTGGGTGTCTTAATTTTGAAATGCAAACACCAGATGAGCGATTGCTTTTAGGATGGCTTCCTATAATGCTTGAAGCCTATGTTTGTTCACTGGTGGTGGATGTGCTTCTACGCTTAACATGCTAGTGTTGTGATATTTCTTAAGCCTGTGAAAAGTATAGTTAGTATCTTCAAAATCATGCACATACTGATCTCTCTCTCTCTGCCTAACATTCTAGTCTTGCGATTTCTCTTAAGCGTGTGAACTGTAAAGTTAGTTTCTTCGAGTTTTCTTTCCCGATCCGAATTGGGAATTGCCATGGTCCGAGTAGGACAGCAAATTGGTCCCTAATTCTAATTTTTCAAGAGTAATTTATGTGCAGACCCTAAAATTTAAGGTAAATTACAAAATGCTACACTTACGGGTAGAAATTACAAAAAAGATATATATATATATATATATATAATCAAAATTCAGATTTACCGAAGAATAATTTTGGAAAAAAAAAATGCAAGTTGACCGACCTTCTTTGTAATCTGTACTTATATGCGGATCAGTTTGCATTTTACCTAAAATTTTAGGGCCTGATGTAAATCACTCAATTTTCAAACACTGGACCCAATCGATTTCAGGTTGGGCGTACTTTCCCTTAATACATGCATGGTAGGATTGGGCTCAAGGCTTGGTGGTTAGGTTGGTGGGTCTGGAGTTCTATTCCAATTATGGATAGCGAACCTCTTGCTAGTGAATTACCCCTCTAAAAAAACTCAAAAATAAAATTTAAAAAAATACATGCATGCAACGTGCCTGAGAGGAGAGAGTCGGAAAGGAAAGTACCATGAGGGGAATCGAGAAGAATCATATATCTCGCAATAAATGGTGATAAGGGACATCACGGTCCAATGAATGTGTTACACGGTTACAGAGCGAGGGTGGCACTCCTGTACATGACATTAATTCAAGGGAGCGCCCCACACTCTCCATCAATGTCCAACAAATTGATCGGACGGTGATGCCCAGTATTACCACATATGTGGTCAAATGTTATAGCAATATTGTCTTTCTCTCTGCATGGTTAAGTTACACAGAGTTTTAGGGTGGAAGTCTAAATAAATGCTTAAATGTCATGTACTTTCTAATGTTAAATTCTCTCTAATCTCTATTTAAATACGCATCCGAGTTTGTTAAGAATGAACTCAAGGAATAGGCGGGGTCAGGGTGGAATTGTCATAACATGATGCTTTGCATTCTATTTTTATCACGAGTTGAGGACCTTCCCTTTAAAAAAAAAGACAAAAAAGGCCAATTTTGTTAATCTACATTGGATAAGTTGTCCTCGCTCAGCCCCTGATCCCAAGTCTTCCATTTAGATCGTAAGCTTTCGATGTTATACGCTCGTTGTAACCCTTTAATTATAATTATTATCAAATTCTTTTCCCAACTAATTAAAGTCGATTTTTAATAACCATAAACCAAAAAAGCCAAACCTAAAAATCTGTAACCTTTTAAGACCTCAATACTTGTTGGCCTAATTGTAACCTTTTAAAACCCTAACATTCTTACAATTGAGGGTCCTAAGAGCGTTGGGTTTCTCTTTCCAACTCGTACCTTTCATTTGCTCTCGAGGAGTCTAGGCAATATTGAAATAATTAATAAGAGTTGTTGTGATTGGTGCAAATATGGACGCAAAATAATGTGACACTAGGTAAGGATCAATGAATATCAAGCACAATAAAAACTTTACCTCACTTTGTCAGTGACTAATAATATATCTCCCTCGACACCACTATTTCGTAAGGAAAATAGTTCCATAGGGTTGCAGCCCTACCAAAATAAGTAAAGCCTTACCTCATAACTCATAAAAAATTGCAATTCAAGCATTAGAAAATCTTTACATATATCCTATTGGCCTGCACATTATGGTTGTGAAAAAAAATATGATTTCAAGCTCTTAACAAATTGTCTATACCATTTATTTCGACCCCTAAATATAAGTATTTATAAATCTTTAAGATTTGTATCATTTTTGTGCTTCAAAATTTTTTGTGAAATTGATTTTAGAGCTGTTATAGAGATTTATGTTACTTTTCAACTTGAGACTTTATTTTATTTTATTTTTATAGAGCTTAGGCCTCATAGAAACCTCGTCCATTTAGTAAAGAGCATTATATATCACGATAAGAACGACGTGAAAAGAAAAGTAGACACAGAGAATAGGATACGTGCAATGCAGTCCCATCACAACCCCTTCCTTATTTACCAGAGAGAGACATGCGGTTTCTTCTTCGTATCAATCCCTTATTTTTTCTCATCAACACCTGAGCTGGCCACCACCTAATTCTTTTTTTAAAAGAAATTTACACAATGCAACCATTTACTTTTTTTAAAAAAATTTACAATTAATGTTTTTATTTTTTAAAATCGAAAGATTATAAAAAAAAAGCTGGGTCGTAGTGGCAGCATCTTCACATCCAGTTATCACTTCAGGATATCCTCCTTCCGCTAACACCCCCAATTAACACCTTAAAAAAGTAACCCCCAATCAATTGAAAAATCTAAAAAAATGGTAGAGACTGCCTTCTCTATTGAATTACCCAAAAACAAAAAAAAAGTCCCAAAAACAAACAAAAAAGTCAAAAGATTATATACTTTCCCGCATGCATTCACGTATTTTCATTTTAAACTAAAGGACTACATGTAACCTCTACAACCTAACCACCAATCTCAAGCGAAAAATACATTTTCTTGTGTACGAGACTTAAAAATTATAATGTCCTACAATCAAGTAAAAACTGTTATCCTTTTAAGTGCTCAAAAATTCAAAAATCTAACTTCTGAATAAATTGCTTGTCTGATCACACTAAGGTGGATATCGTAAAATTTTTTCATATCATTAAAATCTTCCTGCCTTTTTCTGAAAAGTTAAGACATTGTGCTACTGTAGGAGTAATCAGTACGAGCTCTTTTCCTTGGAGCAAAAATATGAAAAAAATAAAAGAAAAAGAAAAAAGGTCCAAGTTGTTTGGGTGACCTCTTGCCCAACATGGAGCTAAGTAGGGCTGTTAACGTGACGGGTTCGGGCCAGGTCAGCCACGGTTAAACCTGGCTGGATCATGCCCGAATTCATGATAACCAGGCTTAAGCTTGGGCCAGGAAGGGAGGGCCTCATAAAAGTATGAAATTTTTTTGATGTATCACATATAATATTTATATTTGAAAAAAGTATTTTCTTTCATACAAAACATTTTGATACCAAGATTTGGACGCCCAATGCTCTCTTGAACTCGCGCTTATAAAAAATAAAATAAAAAAGATATTCCCAATAAAATGACTAAAATGACCACAAAGTTTCAAAGGTATTTTAGTCATTTTATTTTATAAAACATATATTTTTAAATATTTTATTTATGTGAGCACCATTGAAATGATGACACCTATCAAATTTCATATTCATATAGTTAGTAAAAACAATAAAAAGTAAAATACTCTAAAACATCGGATCTCGATTAAATAGTTAGTAACTCACTAGATCTAAATTGGACCGCTGGATGAAAGGGAAAGTATATATCTTTTATGCTGTAGGGAAGCACATCAACCTTTCCCATCATATTTAAGAGAGAAACTACTTAAAAAATTTTAGAGAAAGAAATATCTCCATTTTTAGATAGAAAAACTATCTTAAATTTTAAGTCTTTGAGAGAAAGTATATTAAAATTTTAGAAATCGAAACTATATTAAGTTTTAGAGAGATGAACTACCTAAAATATTTTGAGAGAAACTATTTCAAATTTTAAGTTTTAGAGAGAGAAACCATCTTAAAATTTTAGAGAAAAAAACTCTATCAAATTTCAAAGAGAGTACTGAAATTTTTAAAGAGAAAAAATATGAAGTTTTAGAGAGAGAACCTATTCTTAAAATATAGAGAGAAACTATATTAAATTTTAGAAAAAGAAACTGCCATAAAATTTTTAGAGAGAAATATCTCAAATTGATGTGGTTATTTACAGTATTGAAGAGGGGATTGAAACCCAAGTTCAGCCCAAAACAAATTATGCTGCAAAATGATATGTGGCCAACCAAAGATCCATATTTCTACTACAAGGGCAAATCACTGATATTGCTACAACAAAACCATAAATAACTTTCTCTTTAAATAAATAAAACAATCAGAGTAAATCCCAGTAAATATTAGATTTCCACTCTAATATGATCTCAACTCTAGAAATATCCGATACTTGCTATTCTAGGGGTTGGAAAATCTGATTATAAACTTATGGTTTAAGATATCTTGTTTGAAAGCTTGCTGAGAGAAAACCCCATGTTTTCTGAGAGGGCAACAATGGGCCTTTCAACTCCAAATTAGGACCACATATGTGGTTTGAGACTCTATTCCTAGGCTGCACAAACTATTAAAAGCCCAATTTCTTTGATTAATTGAAATTTGTTCCTTCTTGTTAATGTTCTCTAGTATATTTGGATTCATATTCATTTAGTTCCAAACACAAAATATCTAACTTCGAGAGCCAAACAAGCATATGAAGATAAGATTTTCAAATTAAACATCTAAAAGCATAAGAGACAAATTCATGAAGGATCTACTAATTTCACCTGATTCCAAAGTCTAGTTATTGAGTTGACATATTTTAGACAAAAACCTAATCATGAATACTCTTTAGCTTAAAAATTTGAAAAGAAACACTAATCCATCAAGAGAGCAAAATTATGAGAAATTTAAAATGAAACAAAGGTTTGAAGGAAAATCAACAAATCTCTAAGGGTCGACGGACTTCACCCATGGCCCCAAAGTCTGCTCAATGAGCTAAAACCAAATGTTTACAGTTAGGATAGAGGCAGGTGGGTTGGAGAGTGAGGGAGAGGAAGAAGGGGTGGAGACAGAGGGCTGATGAAGAGGGAGTCCATATGAGATAATGAGAGCAAGTGTTTAGAGAGAGAAACTGTGAGGCAGATTGAGACGGCAAGGAGGTTTACACACAGTACATTAGAGAATGAGAGAGTGTGGTTCAGGGCATTGGAGCCTTAGGACTTAGGAAGAATAAATTTCAGAATGTAATTTAGAAGAAAAAATAAGGAGAACAGAATGTGATTGTAGGAATGGTTGTTTAGAGGTGTAGATGGGGAGAGTTCAGGCACTGCATGCAGGAGTTGTAATTGGGAGGTGCTTCTTGAAATCCAGATGGAGAGGAGGGGTTAGGTTGTAAATTTCTCATTTTTTGATGTTATACATCATAAGCAGAACATAATCATTTAAATTGTACAACTCAGGCATAACGTAGAAAACATAATTACAAAATTCAGCATCATAAAAAAGTCTATATTACATAAGAAACTTTAAATGTTCAAAGTACACGTGACACTCCTTAAAATGACCACAACAATATCGACCCTTCCATGATGAGGGCAAAGACTCACTTGAGCATGCCACAAGACATATATACATACATACACATACAAACATTACATACATTACACACACGCACGCACGCATATGAGACTTTTTTCTCTTGCAAAGCACTCTCAATCTACAAGAGTGCTTTGCTGCCCCGTAAGGAGGGAGTTCGAAGCATTGCCTTTGTGCATAACAGAGCTTTACAATTATTCCTTGGAGCAAAACCAAATTCACAACTAGGAGCATATCAAACCTTGCGAATGCTAACTAGATGGAGAATAATATGTAGATTGACAGCATGAATAATTAAGGAAAGGCAAAAATTCATAATTCAAAAGTATTTATAACACTACAGTAGTTTCCAGAATACCCAAGGTTTCAAAAACGCTAAGCGGGCCCCTAGGCAGCTTGCCTGGCACCTAGCGCCCAGGCGGGCGCCCAAAACCTTAGGCTTTGAAGATATGTAGTATATATACATATATTTGTGTCAATTTTAGAATTTATTACATTTGAAAATATTGTAACATAGTTATTTATGTACAAAAATATGACATATCCACATGTTGAGAATAAATTTGTTCAAAATTTCATACAAAATTTAAAAGTCAAATAGGATATGTATTAATAATAGTCTCAAACTCTCCATATTTCTTTTTTGTTTAGATAAAGTTAACTCTCCATATTTCATAATAAGTGAAAAGGTTTAGGATGGTTCTTCAAACCAAAAAATATACTTTAGATTATCAGAAACAGGTATAGCTAAGAGATTGAGGGTTTATGGAATTTCTTTCAATTTTGAGGGTTGAAAATAACCCCCATAACCAATTTAAACCTCAAAATTACCCTATTTTTCCTTTTGGGTAAAAAAAAAAAAGCCACATCCCTGGGCACCCACCTAGGATCCCGCCTGGCCCGCCCGCCTAGGTATATCCACCAGTGTAAGGCCGCCTGAGTCTGGACGTGCGGTATTTTGGTCCAGGCCGCCTAAGCGCAGGGCAGACCGTTTTTTAAAACATTGAGAATGCCATAGAGGTTTGAGATTTATTTACAATAGTATTTAATCTTTGTTTTTTGAAGGGCCAGACATTTCAAAGGTGGTAGTGAGCATGTTGCAAAAATGGAAATTAACAATCATTGAGAGAAGAAGCTAGCCGACCCCAAATAGTTGGGAGAAGGTTCAATGATGATGGCTGAGGGAAGAAGCCGCTCGATTGTTTTCGCAATTAAACTTCATGTACAAAATGACCATCTAGAAGTTGGTGGCTGTGGAATTTTCTTAAATGTTGAGAGATCTACAATATACAAGACAATAAAACATAGAAATAGGCACTAATAATAATAATAACTCCAGAAAATAAAGCTATCTCTAGTGCTCAGCAAAGGAATAAAAAAACAAAGAAAAGAAGTAAAAAACTGTTCCATGTGAACTATGTATCATTAGCTTTCTCAAAATTTCTAGCTTTTTGGCGAGTAAGGTATCTATCGAGATAAGTTTGGCTAACGAAGAAGTACCTGGAATGAAATCCGATTGATGAGATTCACTTGCAGACAAATCAAGGCTAGGATCATCCGTGTTATGTCCAAAATGATCAGCACTATATATGGATGTCGAGCTCTACACAAAGCATTGGACCAATTACTAAACACAAGACGAAAAACAAAACTAACTTCAACTTATAGAGAAACTTAGTGATTAGAAGTAAGAGAAAAAATTTATAATCTGATGCTATCTGCAAGATGCAAGATTTGAATGCTGCCTAAAAAAGAAGAAAAACTAGCCCAAGTATTCATATGGGAATATTTTGTCAGGTTATTGTGCCCATTGAGACAAACCAAATCTGAAACCGAAAAGGGGGAAACAAGAAAAAGAAAACGAGGATGTATACTATCCTCCCTCACGAGCATAGTTTACTTCTACTCCCTTGGTAGAAGACCTACTTGAGAGGTTTTTCAATCTGAAATTTTGGAAACCACTTAAGAGTTACTAGATGATTATTCTCAAAAAATAATAATTTCAGTTTTCTAACACTCAGACCTCACCATCTAAAAATTGGATAGTCTCTATTCAATCTCTAGACATTGTTTTTTCAAGTGCAGAGTGGGTATGATAAGGATTTTTTTTAATCTATGGATTGAAGGGGTTACATCCCAAAACTTAACAAATTCTAGCTGGGGTTGTACCTGAGGGAGTTAATAGACATTCTACTTCCACGGGAATACAAAATCTTTTAGCCAGAAAAAACCCATAATGGCCAATTCCAACAAGGAGGGGAGTTGCTTAGAATCAAGAAAAAACATTTTCTTTTTGGAAGGACCATGGACAACTCTAAGTTGATCAGTGGAGTCACACTTGAATAATGAAGTAGACCAAGCTGGGTTAGTTTTCACTAAATGGGTGTACAAAAAAAAGTCTATTTAATACATCTATATGAACAAGTAGTTATGGGTGTATGCATGTGTGTGTGTGTGTTATATGTACTACACACGTACAAACACAGACACATACACAGAAGAGGGGACGAGGAAGAGAGAGAGAGAGCATACTGAGAAATTTTACAAGGAGATTTGGGCAGAAGCACCACTGGCTTTGTTTTGATCCCCAAAGAACTGAGTTGATGAAATAGATTTTGCATTAGAAAACTTTAGTTGGGCTTCGTTGCTTTCCTCAACCCGCAGTCATGAATGTAAACATCAAAAGATGGAAAAAACTGTCTAGACATATGCTAAGGATTATTGTAACAAAAAGGGCAGTGACACAGTCATCCAAGGGAAGAAATGCTTAATATTTGTTCTAACTGCAGACAAAATTGTTAGAGCTCCAATAGAAGAGGAAAAAACAACAATATATTACCTCTAATATAAACTACAGGCTACAGTCACTTTTTCAAAATTTAAAAAGCTCTACAGAATTTAATTGCGTAACACCTCACATGTTAATTCTACATAATTTAAAAAGATAAAAAATATGAACCATAGACTTCAACATGGGAAAGGGGTATAAATGTCCAAGTTCCTAGGGTGAGATCTTTTGGTTACGTTCTAAGATAGCTTTCGCTATGGTTGGTTATGAAGGACAAGATATTTGAAAAAAAAATTTAAGCTGAACTCTATTAACAAATATGAAGTGGGGTGGGACTTCCTTTGCAGACTATTCCAAAAAAGGACGGCAAACAAGCACCTCAATAATCAGAAATTAGTCGCATGATAGGGAGAATTAACAATAAAAATTGTACTAAATATGAAGGAAGCACTAAAAGAAAAACATTGAGGTTATATCATAGAGGATGAGGAAGGACATCTGTCTGAAGAAAGATAATTTCCAATCTGCAATTGTTGAGGATATTCAACTCCCATTGAATGTTAAAGACATGGTGATCTCTCCTGTTGGGAAACCTAAAATTGAATCTCTGTGGCAAAATGGAAATCGAATAACAATGGACCTAATCAATTGCTTCTAAGCAAGCAGGGCTATGCGGTGTTTGCAAAGGCAACAGTACGATAGATATTCTCCAATATGATGGGCATCAGGTGTGACAAGTCCTTCTCAAGCCAGGTATTTGGAATGGAGAACTAATATGTGAGTGTATAAGGACCGCTTCTCAGACTACAGATTATGGAGGTTGACTTCCTAACCTCATCAATTCACGCCAATGGGAGAACTATTCTTTAGAGCCAGGAGTTCTTTCACAAATAATTTGCACTTTTGTCACGTTGTAACCCATGTCATGGAATCATCGTGCAAGATAAAGGCTCTAGATGCTTGATGAAAGAGATGAAATGAAATCCAGACATCTCAATATTTAGACTTGCCATTACCAATGAATCCACCAAATGCTTTTAAAACGATTAGATCGATTGTAGACAAAGGCTGAAAGCACACCCATGCCCATGCAAAAATGGGTGCACTAGCACAAACACAGCAATTGTAACTTCCTACACTTTTTGCAGGTACCTAAATGATGGTATCAACACATCCAAAACCCAATACAGTATAACAAGAGCCCAACATGGATCATGCATTGAGTGGACAACATATGGGAGCAAAGGTGCCTCTTTGTGGCACATATATCGTGAATGCTGACTCTGGTTCCCAAAAACACATGGGAAAAAATACAAAATGGTGCCAACATGTCACTCTCAAACATTGGACACTGCTATAGGACAGACAGTCTGCCTCTCAACTGATCCCTAAATGAATCCCAAATGGCATAGAAACCTTCAGTAAAGATCTCCTATAGGACAAGCCAGTCCTCGTGCAATTGAAGTTCTCTTAGTGAACCTTCTTATCACCAAGTTTATACTTAGGACAGATTTGACACTAATCCCACAAGAGTACATATACCTCAATGATCCCATTTGTAGTCAAATCCCCTCACTGAATTTGTACTCTTAATTTTCTTGCAATAACTGTGCATATTATTCAAATTTTTGTTGCTTGTGGCCAGAAACGTGTGTCAATCCTTTTATTTATCTATCGTGTGTGTATAGAGAGAGAGAGAGAGCATGTACACTGACATTTGTGTGTGGAGAGAGAATGATAGAGAGAGAAAGAGAGAGAGCTTGTGGAATGACATTTGTGTGTCAATGGTTATCTATCATGTGTGTGTGTGTAGCGTCCGGAGGGAGGGACAAAAGGAGAGAGAGACATGTGCTATCCCTGTAAACAAGTTGCAAATATGCATAATCAAAGTATGAAGAACCCCATAATCTACCAAACCTGACTAGTCATTAAAGAATTACCTGCACTGTGGAGTAAGTGGAACTTGGCTTATTCTTGATTCCACTGTCCATTCCAAAATCAGCAAAGAAATTGCTTGATTTTAGGTGGAGAGACATGGTTAAGTACTTGCGTACCACCAGAATTGGCCTCTGCACTGCAGACTGCATGCTCTCAACATATTCAAAGAGTGAAGGAAACAACGAGCTAAAAGACGGTGCTGCACTGGCATTAGTGGACGAACTAACAACAAGAGTCGGCTCTTCAGGCTTCTGATCATAAAGACTTTCACTTGGCTGCATCAAATTGAATAGGCATCAGACAAGAAAAAATTCATAACATCATAACTTTACAAATTCTAACTTTCTCCAATTGATTCATTAACTACATATAATGCCACTAAGGAATCAAGAAAAGATTCAAGATTAAAGTTAAACAATCATCTTTAGGAATAGAAAATTTTTGCATTACTGTAAGCTAAAGAACGATCCGACCTTTGTAGTAAGCTTTTGGGCACCAAGACCGCCCTCCGTCTTGCTTCCTATTCTTGCACCAATGGGCGTTTTTATGGTACTGGTAATTGGATGAGGAGTTTTTGGTGAGGCCGTAACTTCAGGTGCCTCATGTTTATCAGCAACATCATTTTCTTTGGATGTACCCGTAAACTTCATATGAGATAGACCATTTACTGTCTAATTCAGGTGCTCTTGATGTATATTTTGCTTCGATTTTACCTCCGTTAGTTACCCACAGGAACGAGTCAAACCACCAGTCCAAGTTTTTAAACATTCATCAAAAACTTTATATGGTTTCAGAATCTTTGCCCAAAACTTGTTTCACAATAGTTAATGTCACCATTAACAAAAACGATGCCTGAAAAGCTATACAAACACCACTGCTACAAATTTGACTTTTCAAATTATATTCTAGACCAATACAAATGTCATCCTAAATTCCACAGATCTGGTTCAATTATAAATTCAAATTATATTCTACCATAGATCATAACAATAAGCAATGGGATGAGTTTTTTTTTTCTAAAATAAGCAGAAAGAGGAAATCATTTTGCTTGCGTATTACAGAGTGGGAAAAAATGGCAATTACCAAAGACCAAATCCAAGACTCAGGAAAACATCACAATATTTGATATGACATAATCACAAGCATTAGAACCAACCAATTGGGTTGTAGTAAAATTTTCAGTACACTATCAACCAAAATTTACATGAAATGAGACATGGTTTTTTTCAGAATATTGAATCTCGTTCTAAATCTTATTACAACAACAACAATAATATTACACAGCATCCAACAAGCAGTAATCACATACCAAAATTACATGAAAAGAATGACAAAGCAAGTTGAATATCAAAAAGAACCCTTCAAAATACAAATGGCACAATAAAATAAGATAATTTTTTATTGTGATCCTTGAACATGGTAATTCTGCTCCAATTGAACCTCTGAGTAAAACATGCAACAAAAAATAATATTAAGAGAAGAAAAAAAAGAAAAAAAACTAAGCTGATGAAATAGATTTTGCATTAGAAAACTTTTGTTGGGCTTCGTTGGTTTCCTCAACCTGCAGTCATGAATGTAAATATCAAAAGATGGAAACAATTGAATGGACACATGCTAAGGACTATTGTAACAAAAACGGTAGTGACAGTCATCCAAGGGAAGAAATGTTTAATATATGTTCTAACTGCAGACAAAATTGTTAGAGCTCCAATTGGAGAGGAAAAAAAAACAATATATTATATTGCCGCAAATAGAAACATTTGAATGTTGCCTAACAAGGAGAAAAACATGCCCAAGCATTCATATGGCCATATTTTGGGAGGTCATTGTACCCATCGAGAAAATATCAAACAAAATCTGAAATTTTAGGAAACACTTAAGAGTTACTACATTATTCCTCTTGAAAAAAAAATTGAATATTGCCATCCAACTTTAGTTGGGTGTAATAAGGATGTTTTTTAATCTATGGATTGAAGGGGTTACATCCCCAAATTTTGGGGTCCTAAAACTAATTCTAGGTGGGGTTGTACCTGAGGGAGTTAATCGACATTCTACTCTCACGGGAATAGAATATCATTTAGCCAAAACAATTACCCACAAACGCCAATTCCAACAAGGGGAGTTTTGTTTAGAATCAAGAAAAAACATTTTTTTTTTGGGAGCTACAAAAGTCTGTCACACTTGAATAGTGGAGTAGATTCAAGTAGACCACGCTGGGCCAGTTTTCACTAAATGGTGTACAAAAAAAAAAGGTTTATTTAATACATCTATATGAACGCGCAAAATGTAGATATGGGTGTATGCATGTGTGTGTGTGTGATATGTACTACACATGCACAAACACACAGACACACAAACAGAAAGGGGATGAGGAAAACAGAGAGAACATACTGAAAACTTTTGCAAGGACATTTGGGCAGAAGCATCACTGGCTTTGCTTTGATCCCCAAAGAACTGAGCTGATGAAATAGATTTTGCATTAGAAAACAATATATATACATTACATTCATTACACACACGCACACATATAAGGCGTTTTTCTCTTGCGAAGCACTCTCAAACTAAAAGAGTGCTTTGCCGCCCCCTAAGGAGGGAGTTCAAAGATTTGCCTTTGTGCATAGCAGATCTTTACAATTATTCCTTGGAGCAAAACCAAATTCACAACGAGAAGCATATCAAACCTTGCGAACGCAAACGAGATGGAGAATAATATGTAGATTGAAAGCATAAATACTCAAGGAAAGACAAATATTCATAATTCAGAAGTATTCATAACACTACAGTAGTTTCCAAAATACAATAGAGGCCATGAGATTTATCTACAATAGCATTTAATCTTTGTTTTTTGGGGGGGCAGATAATTCAAAGATTGCAGTGGGCATGTTGCAAAAAAGGAAATTAACAATCATTGAGAGAAGAAGCTAGCCGACCCCAAATAGTCGGGATAAGGTTCAATGATGATGGCTGAGGGAAGAAGCCACCCGATTGTTTCTGCAACTAAACTCCATATACAAAATGACCATCTAGAAGTTGGTGGTTGTGGAATTTTCTTAAAATGTTGAAAGATCTACAATATACAAGACAGTAGAGCATAGAAACAGGCTAATAATAACTCTAAAAAATAATGCTATCTCTAGTGCTCAGCAAAGGAATCAAAAAACAAAGAAGAGAAGGGAGAGTGAAAGACAGTGTGTACATTGAAATCAGATTGATGAGATGACATGCAGACAAATCAAGGCTAGGATCATCCATGTTATGTCCAAAAAGATCAGCACTAGATATGGATGTCGAGCTCTACACAAAGCATTGGACCAATTGCTAAACACAAAACAAAAGAAAAAACTAACTTCAACTTATAGAGAAATTTAGTGACTAGAAGGCAGAGTGAAAGAGAGAGCGTGTGCATTGACAGTTGTGTTTGTGGAGAGAGAGAGAGTGAGAGCTTGTAGAGTGACATTTGTGTGTGTCAATGGGTTTATTTATCTATCGTGTGTGTGTGTAGTGTGGGAGGGAGGGACAGATGGAGAGAGAGAACCAAGATTTTTCAAGAACTTATTTATAGACATGTACCATCCCTATAAACAAGTTGCAAATATGCATTGTAAAACAATGAAGAACCACATTATCTACCAAACCTGAATAGTTATTAAAGAATTACCTGGACTTTGGAGTAAGTGGAACTTGGCCTTTTATTGATTCCACTGTCCATTCCAAAATTAGCGAATAAACTGCTCGATTTAGGTGGAGAAACATGGTTAAGTAATTGTGTACCACCAGAATTGGCCTCAGCAGACTGCATGCTCTCAACATATTCAAAGCGTGAGGGAAACGATGAGCCAAAAGATGGTGCTGCACTGGCATTAGTGGATGAACTAACAACAAGAGCCGGTTTTTAAACATTGTAAAATATTCAACAATAACTTTCTATGGATTCAGAATCTTTGCCCAAAACTTATTTCACAATAGTTAATGTCAAGATTAACTAAAATGATGCCTGAAAAACTATACAAATACCACCGCTACAAATTTGACTTTTCAAATTATATTCTAGACCAATAACAAATGTCATCCTAAATTCCGCAGATCAGGTTCAACTATAAATTCCCAACCAAAGTTAATCCACATAGTCTGCCCTAGAGCAAAACAATTAGCAATGGGATGACTTTTTTTGTTCTTTTTCTAAAATAAGCAGAAAGAGGGAATCATTTTGCTTGCATATTGCAAAGTGGTTATTACAACAACAACAATAGTATTACACAGCATCCGACGTGAAGTAATCACATACCCAAATTACATGGAAAGAATAATAAAACAAGTTGACTATCAAAAGGAACGCTTCAAAATGCAAATGGCACAATAAAATAAGATAAACTTTTATTGTGATCCTTGAACATGGTAATCCTGCTCCAATCGAGCCTCCGAGTAAACCATGCAACCAAAATTAACATTAAGAGAAGAAAAAACGAAGAACTGAGCTGATGAAATAGATTTTGCATTAGAAAACGTTTTTTGGGCTTTGTTGGTTTCCTCAACCTGCAGTCATGAATGTAACCATAAAAAAATGGAAACAATTGCCTAGACACATGCTAAGGATTAATGTAACAAAAAGGGCAGTGACACAGTCATCCAAGGGAAGAAATGCTTAATATATGTTCTAACTGCAGACAAAATTGTTAGAGCTCAAATTGGAGAGGAAAAACAATAATAATAATAGAAACATTTGAATGCTGCCTAAAAAGGAGAAAAACATGCCATGCCCAATCATTCAAATGGGCATATTTTGTGGGGTCATTGTGCCCAGTAAGATAATGTAAACAAAATCTGAAGTTTTGGGAAACAGTTAAGAATTACTACATGCTTCCACTCGGAAAAAAAATGGACATTTGCTGTCCAACTTTAGTTGGGTGTAATAAGGACTTTTTTTAGTATATGGATTGAAGGGATTACACTCCCAAAATTTGGGGTCCTAAATAAAACTAATTCTAGGTGGGGTTGTACCTGAGGGAGTTAATAGACATTCTACTCCCATGGGAATAAACTATCATTTAGCCAAAAAACTACCGCCAATTCCAACAAGGGGAGTTTTATTTAGAATCAAGAAAAAAACATTTTTCTTTTTGGAAGGGTCATGGACAACTCTTAGTTGATCAATGGAGTTACAAAAGTTGGTCACACTTGAATAGTGGAGTAGACCAAGCTGGGCCAGCTTTCATTGAATGTGTAAAAAAAGAAAAGTCTATTTAATACGTCTAGTCATTGAGTTAAAACCAAAATATTGTCAAATAATGCAAAGAACCAAGATGGAAAAAAAGAAATCTTAAAACACTTGGTCACAAATATTCTAGTGCCAGACAATGCAAAGAACCACAAAAAATAAAAGGGTACGTTAAAAATCTCGATCATGAATATCATTTTGACTTAAATTTTTTAAAAAAGAATGACCTAAAAGATTAAACAAACCGTGGATAATTTCAAATCAAACAAAGAAAATCAGTAGGAAAATTGGCCAGTTAATGGGTATCTACGGATTTAACCCCTGCCCCCAAAGTCGAGTCAATATTATTAAGAATCGAGACAGAAAAAATGATACCTTAAAAACCTAGTCATGAATACTCTTTGGCTTAAAAATTTGACAAGAAACGACGAAATTATGAGGAATTTAAAATGAAATAAAGAAAGTCTTAAAGAAAATCGACAAATTTCTGGGGTCGACGGATTTCACCCCTGGCCCCAAAGTATCGTCATTGAGTTAAAACAAAAATACTGCCAAATAATGCAAAAGAACAGAGATCGATAAATGGAAATCTTAAAAAACTTAAGCTACGAATACCCTAGTGAGAGACAACGTAAAGAACCACGACAAAAAAAGGGTAAGTTAAAAATCTCGACCATGGATATCTTTGTGGCTTAAAATTTGTAAAAAGAAATATCAACTAAAAGAAAATGCAAAGAACCAAGACGGAGAAATGGAAATCTTAAAAACGACGACAAATAAAAATGTACGTTAAAAATCTCGACCATGAATATTTATTTGGCTTAAATTTTTTTAAAAGAAATATCAACTAAGAGATTAAACAAACTGTGGACAATTTTGAATCAAACAAAAAAAATCAGTAGGAAAATCTACGCATTTCACCTTGGCGAGAAATGGAAATCTTAAAAACGACGACAAATAAAGTGTATGTTAAAATCTCGACCATGAATATTTATTTGGCTTAAATTTTTTTAAAAGAAATATCAACTAAGAGATTAAACAAACTGCGGATAATTTCGAATCAAACAAAAAAAAATCAGTACGAAAATCTACGGATTTCACCTTGGCAACCAAAGTCAAGTCAATATTACAAACCGAGATGGAGACAATAATACATCACTAGTCAGGAATACTATTTGGCTTAAAAATCAGAAAAGAAACACCGATCCATAAAGTCAGCAAAATTATGAGGAATTTAAAATGAACTACAAAAAGTCAATAGGCAATTCGACAAATCTCTAGGAGTCGACAGATTCCACCCTTGGCCCCAAAGTCTTGTCATTGAGTTAAAACCAAAATATTGCCAAATAATGCAAATAACAAAGATGGATAAATGGAAATTTTAAAAAACTAAGCCACGAATATCCTAGACCCAGACAATGAAAAGAACCACGATAAACAAAAAGGTATGTTAAAAATCTCAACCACGAATTACTTTTTGACCTAAATTTTTTAAAAAGATATATCAACAAAAAGATTAAACAAACTGTGAATAATTCCAAATAAAACAAAGAAAATCATTAGGAAAATTGACCAGTAAAAGGGGATCTACGGATTTCACCTCGGCCACCAAAGTTGAGTCAATATTACAAACAACTGAGACAGAAACAATGATACATTAAAAACCTAGTCAGGAAAAGAAACATTGATCCATAAAATCAGCAAAGTTATGAGGAATTTAAAATGAAATAAAAAAAAGTCTATAGGAAATTCGAAAATTCTCTAGGGGTTGACGGATTTCATCACCCCTGGCCCCAAAGTCTTGTCGTTGAGTTAAAACCAAAATATTGCTGATTAATGCAAAGAAAAAAGATGGATAAAAAGAAATTTTAAAAAACTTAGCCATGAATATCCTAGAGCCAGACCATGCAAAGAACAATGACAGAGAAAACGGTACGTTAAAAATCTCAACAACGAATTACTTTTTGACCTAAAATTTTAAAAAATGAATATCAACTAAAAGATTAAACAAATTGGGGATAACTTCAAATCAAACAAAGAAAATCAATAGGAAAATTCACAAGTTAATGGGGATCTACGGATTTCACCCCTGCCCCCAAAGTCGAGTAAATAATACAAAGAACAGAGAAGGAAACAATGATACAATAAAAACCTAGTAATGAATACTATTTGGCTTAAAATTTTTAATAGAAACACCGATCCATAAAGTCAGTAAAATTATGAGTAATTTAAAATGACAAAGAAAGTCGACAGGAGAATCGACAAATCTTTGGTGGTCGATGACTTTCACCCCTGGCCCCGAGGTATCGTCATTGAGTTAAAACAAAAATATTGCTAAATAAAATAATGAACAATAGATCGATAAATGCAAATCTTAAAACACTTAAGCTATGAATATCCTAGTGTGAGACAATGCAAAGAACCCCCCCAAAAAAAAAAGGGTAAGTCAAAAATCTCGACCACGAATATCTTTGTGGCATAAAATTTGTAAAAAGTATCAACTAAAAGATTAAACAAATAGTGGATAAGTACAAATCAAACAAACAAATCAGTAGGAAAATTGACCAGTTAATGGGGATCTATGGATTTCACCCCTGCCCCCCAAGTCGAGTAAATAATACAAAGAACTGAAAAGGAAATAATGATACCATTAAAAACCGAGTCACGAATACTCTTTGGCTTAAAATTTTGAAAAGAAACACCGATCCATAACGTCAGCAAAATTATGAGGAATTAAAAATGAACTAAAAAAAGTTTATAGGCAATTCGACAAATCTCACGGGGTCGACATATTTCACCCCGAGAACCAAAGTTTTGTCATTGAGTTTAAACCAAAATATTGCCAAATAATTCAAATAACAAAGACGGATAAAAGGAAATTTTAAAACACTGAGCCACGAATATCCTAGACCCAGACAATGCAAAGAACCTCGACAAACAAAAATGCATGTTAAAAATCTCAACCACGAATTACTTTTTGACCTAACATTTTAAAAAGATATATCAACTAAAAGATTAAATAAACTGTGGATAATTTCAAATAAAACAAAAAAAATCATTAGGAAAATTGATCAGTTAATGGGGATCTATGGATTTCACCTCGGCCACCAAAGTCGAATCAATAATACAAACAACTGAGACAGAAACAATGATACACTAAAAACCTAGTCAGGAAAAGAAACATTGATCCATAAAGTAAGCAAAGTTATGAGGAATTTAAAATGAAATAAAAAAAAGTTTATAGAAAATGAGAAAATTCTCTAGGGGTCGACGGATTTCATCACCCTTGGCCCCAAAATCTTGTCATTGAGTTAAAATAAAAATATTACCAAATAATACAAAGAAAAAAAATGGATAAAAGGAAATTTTAAAACACTTAGCCACGAATATCCTAGAGCCAGACAATGCAAAGAACCATGACAAACAAAACGGTACGTTAAAAATCTCAACCACGAATTATTTTTTAACCTAAAATTTCAAAAAATGAATATCAACTAAAAAATTAAACAAATTGTCGATAATTTCAAATCAAACAAAGAAAATCAGTACGAAAATTGACCAAATAATGGGGATCTACAGATTTCACCCCAGCCCCCAAAGTCGAGTCTAAAATAAAAAGAACCGAAAAGGAAACAATGATACAATAAAAACCTAGTAATGAATACTCTTTGGCTAAAATTTTTTAAAAGAAGCACCGATCCATAAAGTCAGATAAATAATAAGTAATTTAAAATGAAATAAAAAAAGGCGCCAAAAAAGTCGACAAATGTCTGGAGGTCGACGAATTTCACCCCTAACCCCGAAGTAGCGCCATTGAGTTAAAAGAAAACCATTAGTAAATAAAATAATGAAGGGAAAACGATAAATGGAAGTCTTAAAACACTTAAGCTACGAATATCCTAGGGCGAGACAATGCAAAGAATCACGACAAAGATAGAGTAGGTTAAAAATCTCGACCACGAATATCTTTGTGGCTTAAAATTTGTAAAAAGTATCAACTAAAAGTTTAAACAAATAGTGGATAAGTACAAATCAAACAAACAAATCAGTAGGAAAATTGACCAATTAATGGGGATCTATAGATTTCACCTCGGCCACCAAAGTCGAGTCAATAATACAAACAACTGAGACGGAAACAATGATACACTAAAAACCTAGTCAGGAAAAGAAACATTGATCCATAAAGTCAACAAAGTTATGAGGAATTTAACATAAAATAAAAAAAAGTCTATAGGAAATTCGAAAATTCTCTAGGGGTCGACAGATTTCATCACCCTTGGCCCCAAAATCTTGTCATTGAGTTAAAATAAAAATATTACCAAATAATACAAAGAAAATAGATGGATAAAAGGAAATTTTAAAACACTTAGCCACGAATATCCTAGAGCCAGAAAATGCAAAGAACCATGACAAACAAAACGGTACGTTAAAAATCTCAACCACGAATTATTTTTTAACCTAAAATTTAAAAAAATGAATATCAATTGTCGATAATTTCAAATCAAACAAAGAAAATCAGTAGGAAAATTGACCAAATAATGGGGATCTACGGATTTCACCCCAGCCCCCAAAGTCGAGTCTAAAATAAAAAGAACCGAGAAGGAAACAATGATACAATAAAAACCTAGTAATGAATACTCTTTGGCTAAAATTTTTTAAAAGAAGCACCGATCCATAAAGTCAGATAAATAATAAGTAATTTAAAATGAAATAAAAAAAGGCGCTAGAAAAATCAACAAATGTCTGGAGGTCGACGAATTTCACCCCTGACCCCGAAGTACCGCCATTGAGTTAAAAGAAAACCATTAGTAAATAAAATAATGAAGGGAGATCGATAAATGGAAGTCTTAAAACACTTAAGCTACGAATATCCTAGTGCGAGACAATGCAAAGAACCACCACAAAAAGAAGGGTAAGTTAAAAATCTCGATCAGGAATATCTTTGTGGCTTAAAATTTGTAAAAAGTACCAACTAAAAGACTAAACAAATAGTGGATAAATTCAAATCAAACAAAGAAAATCAGTAGGAAAATTGACCAGTTAATGGGGATCTACGGATTTCACCCCTGCCCCCCAAGGCGAGTCAATAATACAAAGAATTGAAAAGGAAATAATATACATTAAAAACGGAGTTCTGAATACTCTTTGGCTTAAATTTTGAAAAGAAACAACGATCCATATGGTCAGCAAAATTATGAGGAATTTAAAATGAAATAAAAAAAGTCTATAGGCAATTCGACAAATCTCTGAGGGTCGACATATTTCACCCCTGGCCCCATAGTCTTGTCATTGAGTTAAAACCAAAATATTGCCAAATAATGCAAATAACAAAGATGGATAAATGGAAATTTGAAAACAGTAAGCCACGAATATCCTAGACCCAGACAATGTAAAGAACCACGACAAACAAAAAGGCATGTTAAAAATCTCAACCACGATTACTTTTTGACCTAACATTTTCAAAAAGTTAAAACAACAAAAAGATTAAACAAACTGTGGATAATTTAAAATAAAACAAAAACAATCATTAGGAAAATTGACCAGTTAATGGGGATCTATGGATTTCACCTCGGCCACCAAAGTCGAGTCGATATTGCAAACAACTGAGACGGAAACAATGATACATTAAAAACCTAGTCAGGAAAAGAAACATTGATCCATAAAGTCAGCAAAGTTATGAGGAATTTAAAATGAAATAAAAAAAAGCCTACAGGAACTTCGAATATTCTTTGGGGGTCGACGGATTTCATCACCCCTGGCCCCAAAGTCTTGTCATTGAGTTAAAACCAAAATATTGCCAAATAATACAAAGAAAAAAGATGGCTTAACACGAATATCCTAGAGCCAGACAAATGCAAAGAACCATGACAAACAAAACAATACCTTCAAAATCTCAACCACGGATTATTTTTTGACCTAAAACTTTTAAAAATGAAAATCAACTAAAAGATTAAACAAATTGTGGATAATATCAGTACGTTAAAAATCTCAACCACGAATTATTTTTTGACCTAAAACTTTTAAAAATGAAAATCAACTAAAAGATTAAACAAATTGTGGATAATATCAAATCAAACAAAGAAAGTCTATGGGAAAATTGACCTGATAATGGGGATCTACGAATTTCACCCATGCCCCCAAAGTCGAGTCAATAATACAAAGATCCCAGAAGGAAACAATGATACAATAAAAACCAGGTAATCAATACTCTTTGGCTTAAAATTTTTAAAAGAAACACCGATCCATAAAGTCAGCAAAATTAAGGGTAATTTAAGATGAAAGAAAAAAAGTCACCAGAAAAATCGACAAATGTCTGGAGGTCGACGAATTTCACCTCTGGCCCCGAAGTATCGCCATTGAATTAAAACAAAACCATTTCTAAATAAAATAATTAACAGAGATCGAAAAATGGAAATCTTAAAACACTTAAGCTACAAATATCCTAGTGCGGGACAATGAAAAGAACCACCACAATAAAAAAGGTAAGTTAAAAATCTCGACCACGAATATCTTTGTGGCTTAAAATTTGTAAAAAGTATCAAATAAAAGATTAAACAAAGAGTGGATAAGTTCAAATCAAACAAAGAAAATCAGTAGGAAAATTGACCAGTTAATGGGGATCTACGAATTTCACCCCTACCCCCCAAGTCGAGTCAATAATAAAAAGAACTGAAAAGGAAATAATGATACATTAAAAACGGAGTCCTGAATACTCTTTGGCTTAAAATTTTGAAAAGAAATACCGATCTATAAGGTTAGCAACATTATGAGGAATTTAAAATGAAATAAAAAAAGTCTATAGGCAATTCGACAAATCTCTGGCGTTCGACATATTTCAGCCCTGGCCCCAAAGTCTTGTCATTGAGTAAAAACCAAAATATTGCCAAATAATGCAAATAACAAAGATGGATAAATGGAAATTTTAAAACACTAGGCCACGAATATCCGAGACCCAAACAATGCAAAGAACCACGACAAACTAAAAGGCATGTTAAAAATCTCAACTACGAATTACCCTTTGACCTAACATTTTTAAAAAGTTATATCAACGAAAAGATTAAACAAACCTGTGAAAACTTTCAAATAAAACAAAAAAAATCATCAGGAAAATTGACCAGTTAATGGGGATCTACGGATTTCACCTTGGCCACCAAAGTTGGGTCAATATTACAAACAATTGAGACGGAAACAATGATACATTAAAAACCTAGTCAGAGAAAGAAACATTGATCCATAAAGTAAGCAAAGTTATGAGGAATTTAAAATGAAATAAAAAAAAGTCTATAGGAAATTCGAAAATTCTCTGGGGGTCGACGGATTTCATCACCGCTGGCCCAAAAGTCTTGTTATTGAGTTAAAACAAAAATATTGCCAAATTAATGCAAAGAAAAAAGACAAATAAAAGGAAATTTTAAAACACTTAGCCACGAATATCCAAGAGCCAGACAATGCAAACAACCATGACAAAGAAAACAGTACGTTAAAAATCTCAACCACGAATTACTTGTTGACCTAAAATTTTTAAAAATGAATATCGACTAAAAGATTAAACAAATTGTCGATAATTTCGAATAAAACAAGGAAAATCAGTAGGAAAATTGACCTGTTAATGGGGATCTATGGATTTCACCCCTGCCCCCAAAGTCGAGTCAACAATACAAACAACCGAGAAAGAAACAATGACACAATAAAAACCTAGTAATGAGTACTATTTGGCTTAAAATTTTTAAAGAAACACCGATCCATAAAGTCAGCAAAATTAAGAGTAATTTAAAATGAAATAAAGAAAGTCACCAGAAAAATCGACAAATCTCTAGAGGTCGACGAATTTCACCCCTGGCCCCGAAGTATCGTCATTGAGTGAAAACAAAAATATTGCTAAATAAAATAATAAACAAAGATCGATAAATGGAAATCTTAAAACACTTAAGTTACGATTATCCTAGTGCGAGACAATGAAAAGAACCACGACAAAAGAAAGGGAAAGTTAAGAATCTCGACCACGAATATCGTTGTGGCTTAAAATTTGTAAAAAGTATCAACTAAAAGATTAAACAAATAGTGGAGAAGTTCAAATAAAACAAATAAAATCAGTAGGAAAATTGACCAGTTAATGGGGATCTACGGATTTCACCCCTGCCTCGCAAGTAGAGTCAATAATACAAAGAATAGAAAAGGAAAAATTGATCCATAAAAAACAGAGTCAAGAATACTCTTTGGCTTAAAATTTTGGAAAGAAACACCGATCCATAAGGTCAGCAAAATTATGAGGAATTTAAAATTAAATAAAAAAAGTCCATAGGCAACTCGACAAATCTCTGGGGGTCGACAAATTGCACCCCTGACACCAAAGTCTTGTCATTGAGTTAAAACCAAAATACTGCCAAATAATGCAAATAACAAAGATGGATAAATGGAAATTTTAAAACACTAAGCCACGAATATCCTAGACCCAGAAAATGCAAAAACCACGACAAACAAAAAGGCAAGTTAAAAATCTCAATCACGAATGACTTTTTGACCTAACATTTTTAAAAAGATATACAAACAAAAAGATTAAACAAACTGTGAATAATTTAAAATAATAAAAAACAAATCGTAAGGAAAATTAACAAGTTAATGGGGATCTTCGGATTCCACCTCGGCCACCAAAGTTGAGTCAATATTACAAACAACTGAGACGGAAACAATGACACATTAAAAACCTAGTCAGGAAAAGATACATTGATACATAAAAGTCAGCAAAGCTATGAGGAAATTAAAATGAAAAAAAAAAAGTCTATAGGAAATTCAAAAATACTCATGGGGTCGACGGATTTCATCACCCTTGGCCCAAAGTCTTGTCATTGAGTTAAAACAAAAATATTGCCAGATAATGCAAAGAAAAAAGATGAATTAAAGGAAGTTTTAAAACAATTAGCTACGAATATCCTAGAGCCAGACAATGCAAAGAACCATGCCAAACAAAACGGCATGTTAAAAATCTCTTTCACGAATTACTTTTTGACCTAAAATTTTTAAAAATGAATATAACCTAAAAGAATAGACAAATTGTCGATAATTTCAAATCATGAAAAGAAAATTAGTAAGAACATTGACCAGTTAATGGGGATCTACGGATTTCACCCCTGCCCCCAAAGTCGAGTCAATAATACAAAGAACCGAGAAGGAAACAATGATACAATAAAAACTTAGTGATAAATACTCTTTGGCTTAAAATTTTAAAAAAAAACATGAACCATAAAGTCAGCAAAATTATGAGTAAATTAAAATGAAATAAAGAAAGTCGCCAAGAGAATTGGCAAATCTCTGGAGGTCGACGAATTTCACCCTTGGCCCCGAAGTATCGTCATTGAGTTAAATAAAAAATATTGCTAAATAAAATAATGAACAGAGATCGATAAATGGAAATCTTAAAACACTTAAGCTATGAATATCCTAGTGCGAGATAATACAAAGAACAACGACAAAAAAAAACGTAAGTTAAAAATCTCGACCACGAATATCGTTGTGGCTTAAAATTTGTAAAAAGTATCAACTAAAAGATTAAACAAATAGTGGAGAAGTTCAAATAAAACAAAGAAAACAAGTAAGAAAATTGACCAGTTAATGGGGATCTACAGATTGCACCCCTGCCCCCAAAGTCGAGTCAATAATACAAAGAACTGAAAAGGAAATAATGATACATTAAAAACCGAGTCCTGAATAATCTTTGGCTTAAAATTTTGAAAAAAAACACCAATCCATAAGGTCAGCAAAATTATTAGGAATATATATTGAAATAAAAAAATCTATAGGAAATTCGACAAATCTCTCGGGGTCGATAGATTTCACCCCTGGCCTCAAAGTCTTGTCATGGAGTTAAAACCAAAATACTGCCAAATAATGCAAACAACAAAGATGGATAAATGGAAATTTTAAAACACTAAGCCAAGAATATCCTAGACTCAGACAATGCAAAAGAACCACGACAAATAAAAAGGCATGTTAAAAATATCAACCACGAATTACTTTTTGACCTAAAATTTTTAAAAAGATATAACAACTAAAAGATTAAACAAACTGTGGATAATTTCAAATAAAACAAAGAAAATCATTAGGAAAATGAACCAGTTAATGGGGATCTACGGATTTCACCTCAGCCACCAAAATCGAGTCAATATTACAAACAACTGAGACGGAAACAATGATATATTAAAAACTTAGTCAAAAAAAGAAACATTGATCCATAAAATCAGCAAAGTTATGAGGAATTTAAAATGAAATAAAAAACTGTCTATAAGAAATTTGAAAATTCTCTGGGGGTCGACGGATTTCATCACCCCACGCCCCAAAGTCTTGTCATTGAGTTAAAAAAAAAATATTGCCAATTAATGCAAAGGAAAAAAAGATGGATAAATGGAAATTTTAAAACACTTAGCCACGAATATCCTAGAGCCAGACAATGCAAACAACCATGACAAAGAAAACGGTACGTTAAAAATCTCAACCATGAATTCCTTTTTAACCTAAATTTTTTTAAAAAAGTATCAACTAAAAGATTAAACAAATTGCGGATAATTTCAAATCAAACAAAGAAAATCAATAGGAAAATTGACCAGTTAATGGGGATCAACGGATTTCACCCCTGCCCCCAAAGTCGAGTCAATAATACAAAGAACCGAGAAGGAAACAATGATACAAAAAAAAGCTAGTAATGAATACTATTTGGCTAAAAAATTTAAAAAAAACACCAATCCATAAAGTTAGCAAAATTATGAGTAATTTAAAATGAAATAAAGAAAGTCGACAGGAGAATCGACAAATCTTTGGAGGTCGACGACTTTCACCCCTGGCCCCGAAGTATCGTTAATGAGTTAAAAGAAAAATATTGCTAAATAAAATAATAAACAGAGATCGCTAAATGAAAATCTTAAAACACTTAAGCTACGAATATCCTAGAGCGAGACAATGCAAAGAACCACGACAAAGAAAGAGTAAGTTAAAAATCTCGACTACGAATATCTGTGGCTTAAAAAGTATCAACTAAAAGTTTAAACAAATAGTGAATAAGGACAAATCAGTAGGAAAATTGACCAGTTAATGGGGATCTACGGATTTCACCCCAGCCCCCCAAGTCGAGTCAATAATACAAAAAGCTGAAAGGAAATAATGATACCATTAAACACCGAGTCATGAATACACTTTGGCTTAAAATTTTCAAAAGAAACACCGATCCATAACGTCAGCGAATTTAAAATGAACTAAAAAAACTTTGTAGGCAATTCGACAAATCTCTTAGGGTCGACAGATTTCACCCCTGTCACCAAAGTCTTGTCATTGAGTTAAAACCAAAAAATTGCCAAATAATGTAAATAACAATGACGGATAAATGGAAATTTTAAAATACTAAGCCACGAATATCCTATACTCAGACAATGCAAAGAACCACGACAAACTAGAAGGCATGTTAAAAATCTCAACCACGAATTACTTTTTGACCTAACACTTTAAAAAGATATATCAAATAAAAGATTAAATAAACTGTGGATAATTTCAAATAAAACAAAAAAAATCATTAGGAAAATTGGCCAGTTAATGGGGATCTATAGATTTCACCTCGACCACCAAAGTCGAGTAAATATTACAAACAACTGAGACGGAACAATGATACATTAAAAACCTCGTCAGGAAAAGAAACATTGATCCATAAAGTCAGCAAAGTTATGAGGAATTTAAAATGAAATAAAAAAAAGTCTATAGGAAATTCGAAAATTCTATAGGGGTCGACGAATTTCATCACCCTTGGCTCCAAAATCTTGTCAATGAATTAAAACAAAAATATTACCAAATAATTAAAAGAAAAAAGATGGATAAAAGGAAATTTTAAAACACTTAACCACAAATATCCTAGAGCGAGACAATGCAAAGAACCATGACAAACAAAACGATACGTTAAAAATCTCAACCACGAACTATTTTTTGACCTAAAATTTTAAAAAATTAATATAAACTAAAAGATTAAACAAATTGTGGATAATATCAAATCAAACAAAGAAAATCAGTAGGATAATTGACCTGATAATGGGGATCTACGAATTTCACCCCTGCCCCCAAAGTCGAGTCAATAATACAAAGAACCGAGAAGGAAACAATGATACAATAAAAACCAGGTAATCAATACTCTTTGGATTAAAATTTTTAAGAGAAACACCGATCCATAAAGTCAATAAAATTATGAGTAATTTAAGATGAAAGAAAAAAAGTCACCAGAAAAATCGACAAATGTCTGGAGGTCGACGAATTTCACCTCTAGCCCCGAAGTATCACCATTGAGTTAAAACAAAACCATTTCTAAATAAAATAATTAACAGAGATCGATAAATGGAAATCTTAAAACACTTAAGCTACGAATATCCTAGTGCGGGACAATGCAAAGAACCACCACAATAAAAAGGGTAAGTTAAAAATCTCGACCACGAATATCTTCGTGGATTAAAATTTGTAAAAAGTATCAACTAAAAGATTAAACAAAGAGTGGATAAGTTCAAATCAAACAAAGAAAATCAGTAGGAAAATTGACCAGTTAATGGGGATCTACGAATTTCACCCCTGCCCCCCATGTCGAGTCAATAATACAAAGAACTGAAAAGGAAATAATGAAACCTTAAAAACGGAGTCTTGAATACTCTTTGGCTTAAAATTTTAAAAAGAAACACCGATCCATAAGGTCAGTAAAATTATGAGGAATTTAAACTGAAATAAAAAAAGACTATAGGCAATTCGACAAATCTTTGGGGGTCGACATATTTCACCCCAGGCCCCAAAGTCTTGTCATTGAGTTAAAACCAAAATACTACCAAATGATGCAAATAACAAAGATGGATAAATGGAAATTTTAAAACACTACGCCATGAACATCTTAAACCAAGACAATACAAAAGAACCATGACAAACAAAAAGGCATGTTAAAAATATCAACCACGAATTACTTTTTGACCTAACATTTTAAATAAAACAAAGAAAAAAGATGGATTAAAGGAAATTTTATAGCAATTAGCCACGAATATCCCAGAGCCAGACAATGCAAAGAACCATGACAAACAAAACGGTACGTTAAAAATCTGAACCACGAATTACTTTTTGACCTAAAATTTTAAAAAATGAATATCAACTAAAAGATTAAACAAATTGTCGATAATTTCGAATCAAACAAAGAAAATAAGTAGGAAAATTGACCTGTTAATGAGGATCTTCGAATTTCACCCCTGCCACCAAAGTCGAGTCAATAATACAAAGAACCGAGAAGGAAACAATGATACAATAAAAACCAGGTAATAAATACTCTTTGGCTTAAAAATTTTAAAAGAAACACCAATCAATAAAGTCCGCAAAATTATGAGTAATTTAAAATGAAATAAAGAAAATCGCAAGGAAAATCGACAAATCTATGGAGGTTGACGAATTTCACCCCTGGCCCAAAAGTATCGTCATTGAGTTAGAAACAAATTTTACTAAATAAAATAATGAACTGAGATCGATAAATGGAAATCTTAAAAAACTTAAGCTACGATTATCCTGGTGCGAGACAATGAAAAGAACCACGAAAAAAAAAAAGGTTAGTAAAGAATCTCGACCACGAATATCTTTGTGGCTTAAAAGTTGTAAAAAGTATCAACTAAAAGATTAAACAAATAGTGGATAAGTTCAAATAAAACAAAGAAAATCAATAGGAAAATTGACTAGTTAATGGGGATCTACGGATTTCACCCCTGCCCCCCAAGTAGAGTCAAGAATACAAAGAACAGAAAAGGAAAAATTGATCCATAAAAAACAGAGTCAAGAATACTCTTTGGCTTAAAATTTTGGAAAGAATCACCGATCCATAAGGTCAGTAAAATTATGAAAAATTTAAAATGAAATAAAAAAAGTCCATAGGCAACTCGACAAATCTCTGGGGGTCGACAGATTGCACCCCTGATACAAAACTCTTGTCATTGAGTTAAAACCAAAATACTGCCAAATAATGCAAATAACAAAGATGGATAAATGGAAATTTTAAAACACTAATCCAAGAATATCCTAGACTTAGACAATGCAAAAGAACCACGACAAACAAAAAGGCATGTTAAAAATATCAATCACGAATTACTTTTTGACCTAAAATTTTTAAAAAGATATAACAACTAAAAGATTAAAAAAACTGCGGATAATTTCAAATAAAACAAAGAAAATCATTAGGAAAATTGACCAGTTAATGGGGATCTACGGATTCAGCTCGGCCACCAAAGTTGAGTCAATATTACAAACAACTGAGACGGAAACAATGATATATTAAAAACCTAGTCAGGAAAAGAAACATTGATCCATAAAATCAGCAAAGTTATGAGAAATTTAAAATGAAATAAAAAACTGTCTATAAGAAATTTGAAAATTCTTTGGGGGTCGACGGATTTCATCACCCCACGCCCCAAAGTCTTGTCATTGAGTTAAAAAAAAAATATTACCAATTAATGCAAAGGAAAAAGATGGATAAAAGGAAATTTTAAAACACTTAGCCACAAATATCCTAGAGCCAGACAATGCAAACAACCATGACCAAGAAAACGGTACGTTAAAAATCTCAACCACGAATTACTTTTTAACCTAAAATTTTTAAAAAAGAATATCAACCAAAAGATTAAACAAATTGCGGATAATTTCAAATCAAACAAAAAAAATCAATAGGAAAATTGACCAGTTAATGGGGATCAACGGATTTCACCCCTGCC
Source organism: Amborella trichopoda (assembly GCF_000471905.2). Next base: position 9,503,370 of record NW_006497648.1, on the reverse strand, counting down.
CCCAAAGTCGAGTCAATAATACAAAGAACCGAGAAGGAAACAATGATACAAAAACAAGCTAGTAATGAAACTATTTGGCTTAAAACTTTTAAAAGAAACACCGATCCATAAAGTTAGTAAAATTATGAGTAATTTAAAATGAAATAAAGAAAGTCGACAGGAGAATCGACAAATCTTTGAAGGTCGCCGACTTTCACCCCTTGCCTCGAAGTATCGTTATTGAGTTAAAAGAAAAATATTGCTAAATAAAATAATAAACAGAGATTGATAAATGGAAATCTTAAAACACTTAAGCTACGAATATTCTAGGGCGAGACAATGCAAAGAACCACGACAAAGAAAGGGTAAGTTAAAAATCTCGACCACGAATATCTTTGTGGCTTAAAGGTTGTAAAAAAGAACTGAAAAGGACATAATGATACCATTAAACATCGAATCATAAATACACTTAGGCTTAAAATTTTGAAAAGAAACACCGATCCGAAACGTCAGCAAATTTAAAATGAACTAAAAAAAGTTTATAAGCAATTCGACATTTTATGTTAAAAATATCAACTACGAATTACTTTTTGACCTAACATTTTAAATAAAACAAAGAAAAAAGATGGATTAAAAGAAATTTTAAAGCAATTAGCCACGAATATCCTAGAGCCAGACAATGCAAAGAACCATGACAAACAAAACGATACGTTAAAAATCTGAACTACGAATTACTTTTTGACCTAAAATTTTAAAAAATGAATATCAACTAAAAGATTAAAAAAATTGTCGATAATTTCGAATCAAACAAAGAAAATAAGTAGGAAAATTGACCTGCTAATGGGGATCTTCGGATTTCACCCTTGCCACCAAAGTCGAATCAATAATACAAATAACCGAGAAGGAAACAATGATACAATAAAAACCAGGTAATCAATACTCTTTGGGTTAAAAATTTTAAAAGAAACACCAATCCATGAAGTCCACAAAATTATGAGTAATTTAAAATGAAATAAAGAAAATCGCAAGGAAAATCGATAAATCTCTGGAGGTCGACGAATTTCACCCCCGGCCCAAAAGTATCGTCATTGAGTTGGAAAAAAATTTTTACTAAATAAAATAATGAACAGAGATTGATAAATGGAAATCTTAAAACACTTAAGTTACGATTATCCTGATGCGAGACAATGAAAAGAACCACGACAAAAAAAAAAGTTAGTTAAGAATCTCGACCACGAATATCTTTGTGGCTTAAAATTTGTAAAAAGTATCAACTAAAAGATTAAACAAATAGTGGATAAGTTCAAATAAAACAAAGAAAATCAGTAGAAAAATTGACCAGTTAATGGGGATCTACGGATTTCACCCCTTCCCCCCAAGTCGAGTCAATAATACACTAGAACTGAAAAGGAAATAATGATCCATTAAAAACAGAGTCATGAATACTCTTTGGCTTAAAATTTTGGAAAGAAACACAGATCCATAAGGCCATCAAAATTATGAGAAATTTAAAATTAACTAAAAAAAGTCTATAGGCAATTCGACAAATTTCTGGGGGTCGGCAGATTTCACCCCTGGCCCCAAAGTCTTGTCATTGAGTTAAAACAAAAATATTGCAAAATAATGCAAATAACAAAGATGGATAAAAGGAAATTTTAAAACACTAAGCCACGACTATCCTAGACCCAGACAATGCAAAGAACCATGACAAACAAAAAGCCATGTAAAAAATCTCAATCACGAATTACTTTTTGACTTAACATTCGTAAAAAGTTATATCAACAAAAAGATTAAACAAACTGTGGATAATTTCAAATTAAAAAAAAAAAATCATTAGGAAAATTGACAAGTTAATGGGGATCTACGGATTTCACCTCGGTCACCAAAGTTGAGTCAATATTACAAACAACTGAGACAGAAACAATGACACATTAGAAACCTAGTCAGGAAAAGAAACATTGATCCATAAAGTCAGCAAAGTTATGAGGAACTTAATATGAAATAAATAAAAGTCTATAGGAAATTCGAAAATTCTCTTGGGGTCGACGGATTTCATCACCCCTAGCCCCAAAGTCTTGTCATTGAGTTAAAACCAAAATATTGCCAAATAATGCAAAGAAAAAAGATGGATTAAAGGAAATTTTAAAACACTTAGCCACGAATATCCTAGAGCCGGACAATGCAAAGAACCATGACAAAAAAAACAGTATGTTAAAAATCTCTACCAGGAATTACTTTTTGACCTAAAATTTTAAAAAAAGAATATCAACTAAAAGACTAGACAAATTGTCGATCAAATCAAACAAAGAAAATCAGTAGGAAAGATCTACGGATTTCACCCCTGCCCCCAAAGTCGAGTCAATAATACAAAGAACCGAGAAGGAAAAAATGAAACAATAAAAACCTAGCAATGAATACTCTTTGACCTAAATTTTTTAAAAGAAACACTGATCCATAAAGTCAGCAAAATTATGAGTAATTTAAAATGAAATAAAGAAAGTCGCCAGGAGAATCGACAAATCTCTCGAGGTCGACGAATTTCACCCCTAGCCCCGAAGTATCGTCAATGAGTTAAATAAAAAATATTGCTCGATAAAAAATATTGCTCGATAAAACCAAAGTCCTGTTATTGAGTTAAAACCAAAATATTGCCAAATAATGCAAAGAAAAAAGATGGATAAAAGGAAATTTTAAAACACTTAGCCACAAATATCCTAGAGCCAGACAATGCAAAGAACCATGACAAACAAAACAGTACGTTAAAAATCTCAACCACGAATTACTTTTTGACCTAAAATTTTTAAAAATGAATATCAACTAAAAGATTAAGCAAATTGTCGATAATTCAAATCAAACAAAGAAAATCAGTAGGAAAATTGACCAGTTAACGGGGATCAACGGATTTCACCTTTGCCCCCAAAGTCGAGTCAATAATACAAAGAACCGAGAACAAAACAATGATAAAATAAAAACCTAGTAAAGAATACTCTTTGGGTTAAAATTTTTAAAAGAAACACTGATCCATAAACTCAGCAAAATTATAAGTAATTTAAAATGAAATAAAGAAAGTCGCCAAGAAAATTGACAAAGCTCTGAAGGTCAACGAACTTCACCGATGGCCCGGAAGTATCGTCATTGAGTTAAAACAAAAATATTGCTAAATAAAATAATGAGCAGAGATCGACAAATAGAAATCTTAAAACACTTAAGCTACGAATATCCTAATGCGAGACAATGCAAAGAACCACGACAAAAAAAAGGGTAAGTTAAAAATCTCGACCACGAATATCTTTGCAACTTAAAATTTGTAAAAAGTATCAACTAAAAGATTAAACAAATAGTGGATAAGTTCAAATCAAGCAAAGAAAATCAATAGGTATATTGACCTGTTAATGGGGATCTACGGATTTCACCACTGCCCCTCAAGTCGAGTCAATAATATAAAGAACTGAAAAGGAAATAATGATACCATTAAAAACCGAGTCATGAATATTCTTTGGCTTAAAATTTTGAAAAGAATCGCCAAAATTATGAAGAATTAAAAGTGAAACAAAGAAAGTCTCAAAGAAAATCGACAAATCTTTGGTAGTCGACGGATTTCACCCCTGGCCCCAAAGTATTGCCATTGAGTTAAAACAAAAGCGTTGCCAACTAATGCAAAGAACAGAGATCGATAAATGGAAATCTTAAAACACTTAAGCTACAAATATCATAAATGCCTCTTAGTTTAAAAATTCTGTTTATATATATATATATGACTAATAATCCTATGAGACCCACACCCATGTGTGTTGGACCCCAAAGGATCACCATTAAATTTGCCACAGATCGAGAAGAAGTAACTATAGATAATATGGAAAAAAAAATACAGAATTGGAATATTCCTAAAGTTCCAGTTTCAGATGTTTACAGAAAAGGAACTTTTGAATTCAAATCAAGTTTTGGCATTAAAACTGTAGAACAAAGTATTTCTATCACAAATGAGCAAAATGGTTTCCAACTTCTTTCAAATAGAATGATACAAGACCATAAAAATAAGAATTAGAAATATCTGCATATAGGACTTGTCCAAATAAGGGGTGGAGACAGAGGGAGTCCATATGAGAGAATGAGAGCAAGTGTTTAGAGAGAGAAACTATGAGACAGATTGAGACGGCAAGGAGGCTTATACGCACACAAACGGTACGTTAGAGAATGAGAGAGTGTGTTTCAAGGCATTGGGGCCTTAGGACTTATTAGGTAGAATAACGTTCAGAATGTTAACTTAGAAGAAAAAATAAGGAGAACAGAATGTAATCGTAGGAATGGTTGTTTTGAGGTGTGGAAGGGGAGTTCAAGCATTGCATGCAGGAGTTGTAATTGGGAGGTGCTTCTTGAAATCCAGTGGAGGGAGGGGTTAGGTTGTAAATTTCCTATTCTTTGATGTTCTACATCATGAGCAGAACATAATCATTTAAATTGTACAAATCAGGCATAACATAGAAAACATAATTACAAAATTCAGCATCTTAAAAACGTCCATATTACATAAGAAACTTTAAATGTTCAAAGTACACCTGTAATGCACTCCTTAAAATGACAACAACAATATCGACCCTTCCATGATGAGGGCAGAGACTCAGTTGAGCATGCCACAAGACATAAACATACATACATACATACATACATACACACATACAAACATTACATACACTACAGACACGCAAACACGTATACAAGGCTTTGTTTCTCTTGCGACGCACTCTCAAGCTACAAGAGTGCTTTGCCGCCCCTAAGGAGGGAGTTCGAAGCAAGGCCTTTGCGCATAGAAGAGCTTTACAATTATTCCTTGGAGCAAAACCAAATTCATAATGAGAAGCATATCAAACCTTTTGAACGCTAACTAGAAGGAGAATAATATAGGGGATTGACAGCATGAATACTCGAGGAAAGACAAAAATTCAAAATTTAGAAGTATTTATAACAAAACAGTAGTTTCCAGAATACCATAGAGGCCTTGAGATTTATTTACAATAGCATTTAATCTTTGTTTTTTGGGGAGCCAGACAATTCAAAGATTGCAGTGAGCATGTTGCACCTTAACAATCATTGAAAGAAGAAGCTAATCGATCCCAAATAGTCAGGATAAGGATCAATGATGATGGCTGCGGGAAGAAGCCACCCGATTGTTTCAGCAATTAAACTTCATATACAAAATGACCATCTAGAAGTTGGTGGCTGTGGAATTTTCTTAAAATGTTGAAAGATCTACAATATACAAGACAGTAAAACATAGAAACAGGCCCTAGAAAAAATAATAAGTCCTGAAAATAAAGCTAACTCTTGTGTTCAGCAAAGGAATCAAAAAAAAAGAAAAGAAGTAAAACATTATTCTATGTGAACTATGAATCATTAGCTTTCTCAAAATTACTAGCTTTATGACGAGTAAGGTATCTATCGGGATGAGTTTGGCAAATGAAGAAGTACCAAAATGGAAATCCGATTCATGAGATCAGTTGCAGACAAATCAAGGCTAGGATCATCCGTGTTATGTCCAAAAAGATCAGCAATAGATATGGATGTCGAGCTCTACACAAAGCATTGGACCAATTACTAAACAAAAGACGAAGAAAAAAACTAAACACAAAGCATTGGACCAATTACCAAACACAAGATGAAAAACAAAACCAACTTCAACTTATAGAGAAACATAGTGACTAGAAGGGAGAGAAGAAAATTATAAACTGATGCTATCTCCAAGATGGAAGATTTGAATGCTGCATAAAAAAGAAGAAAAACTAGCCCAAGCATTCATATGGGCATATTTTGTCAGGTTATTGTGCCCATTGAAGCAAACCAAATCTAAAACAAAAAGGGGAGAAAAAAAAAAAAAGAGGACCTATACTATCCTCCCTTGGGAGCGTAGTTGACTTCTACTCCCTCAGTAGAAGACCTACTTGAGAAGTTTTTCAATCTGAAATTTTGGGAACCACTAAAGAGTCACTAGATGATTATTCTCAAAAAAAAAAAAAGGAAAATCAAATTTGAGTTTTCTAACACTCTGACCTAACCATCTAAAAATTGGATAGTCTCTATGCAATATCTAGACATTGTTTTTTCATAATGGGTATGAAATGGATTTTTTTTTAATCCATGGATTGAAGGGGTTACATCCCCAAATTTTGGGATACTAAAACTAATTCTAGGTGGGGTTGTACATGAGGGAGCTAATAGACATTCTACTCCCACGGGAATATAATATCTTTCAGCAAAAAAAAAAACCCACAACAACCAATTCCAACAAGGAGGGGAGTTGCTTAGAATCAAGAAAAAACAATTTTTTATTTTTGGAGGGGCCATGGACAACTCGTAGTTGATCAGTGGAGTTACAAAAGTCTGTCACACTTGGGTCAGTTTTCACTATATGGATGTACAAAAAAAGTCTATTTAATACGTCTATATGAACGTGCAGATATATGGGTGTATGCATGTGAGTGAGTGTGTGATATGTACAACACACGCACAGTCACACAGACACACATAGAGGGAACGAGGAAGAGAAAGAGCATACTGAGAACTTTTGCAAGGAGATTTGGGAAGAAGCATCACTGGCTTTGTTTTGATCCCCAAAGAACTGAGTTGATGAAATAGATTTTGCATTAGAAAACTTTAGTTGGGCTTCGTTGGTTTCCTCAACCTGCAGTCATGAATGTAAACATCAAAAGATGGAAACAACAGCCTAGACACATGCTAGGGATTATTGTAACAAAAATGGCAGTGACAGAGTCATCCAAGGAAAGAAATGCTTAATATCTGTTCTAACTGCATGCAAAATTGTTAGAACTCCAACTGAAGAGGAAAAAACAACAATATATTATGGCTAATATAAGCAACAGGCTACAGTCGCTTTTTCAAAATTTGAAAAGCTATACATAATTTAATTGAGCAACACCAGAGATCAGGTACGCCCTCACATGTCAATTCTATAGAATTTAAGAAGATAAAAAACAGGTAAGTGCTCCTAAGTTATAAACCATATATTTCAACATGGGAAAGGGGTACAAACCTCATAGTTCCTAAGGTGTAGGATCTTTTGGTTACGTCCTAAGATAGCTTTTTCTACGGTTGGTTATGAAGGACAGGACATTTGAACAAAAATTTTAAGCTAAACTCCATTAACAACTACAGTAAACCAGGATAAAGAACACATGAATCATCTAAATTGGCTAAAGTGGGGTGGGACTTCCTTTGCAGACTATTCCAAAAAAGGATGGTTAACAAGCACCTTAATAATAAGAAATTAGCCGCATGTTACAGAGAATTAACACTTAAAATTGTACTAAATATGAAGAAAGCACTAAAAGAAAAACCATGCCGTTATATCATAGAGGATAAGGAAGGACATCTGTTTAAAGAAATAAAATTTCAAATCCTCAAAAGTTAAGGATATTCAACTCCCATTGAATGTAAAAGACATGGTGATCTTTGTTGTTGGGGAACCAAAAAATGAATCTGTGGCAAAATGGAAATCGAATAACAATGGACCTAATCAATAGCTTCTAAGCAAGCACAAGCAGGGCTAAGCGGTGTTTCCAAAGGCAAAAGTACGATAGCTATTCTCCAATATGATGAGCATCAGGTGTGACAAGCCCTTCTCAAGCACTGTATTTGGAATGGAGAACTAGTAAATGTTTGTATAACGACCGTTTCTCAGACTACAGATTATGGAGGTTGACTTCCTAACCTCATCAATTCACTCCATTGGGAGAACTATTCTTTAGAGCCAGGAGGAGTTCTTTCAGAAATAATTTGCATTTCTGTCAAGTTGTAACCCATGTCATGGAATCATCGTGCAAGATAAAGGCTCTAGATGCTTAATGAAAGAGATGAAATGAAATCCAAACATACCAATATTTGGACCTGCCATTACCAAAGAATCCACCAAATGCTTTTAAAAATATTATATCGATTGTAGACAAAGGCAGAAAGCACACCCGTGGCCATGCAAATATGGGTGCACCAGCACAAACCCAGCAATTGCACCAGCACCAGCAATTGTAACATCCTGCCGCTTTTTGCAGGTACCTAAATGATGGTATCAACACATATACAAAACCCAATACAGTATAAAAAGAGCCCAACATGGATCATGCAAAAGTGCCTCTCTGTGGCACATATATTGTGAATGCTCTGACTCAGGTTCCCAAAAACACATTGGTGCCCACATGTCACTCTCAAACATTGGTCACTGCTATAGGACAAACAGTCTGCCTCTCAACTGATCCCTAAATGAATCCCGAATGGCATAGAAACCTTCAGTAATGACCTCCTATAAGACAAGCCAGTCCTCATGCAATTGCGGTTCTTTTAGTGCACCTTCTTATCACCAAGTTTATACTTAGGACAAATTTGACACCTAAAGCCACAACAGTAGGTATACCTCAGTGATCCCATTTGTGATCAAACACCTCACCGAATTCGTACTCTTAATTTGCCTGAAATAAGTGTGCATATTAATCAAATTTTTGTTGCTTGTAGACAGACACATGCGCCAATCTTTATATTTATCTATCGTGTCAGTGTAGAGAGAGACAAAGAGTTAGAGTGAGAGTGAGAGAGAATGAAAGATAGAATGAGTGCGCTGACATTTGTCTGTGGAGAGAGAAAGAGAGAGAGAGAGAGAGAGAGAGCTTGTGGAATGACATTTGTCTGTGTCAAAAGGTTTATTTATCTATCATGTGTGTGTGTAGCATCCGGAGGGAGGGGCAGAGGGAGAGAGAGAACCAAGACTTCTCAACAACCAATATATAGACATGTACCACCCCTGTAACCAAGTTGAAAATATGCATAGTAAACGTTTGAAGAACCCCATAATCTACTAAACCTGAGTAGCCAATAAAGAATTACCTGAACTTTGGAGTAAGTGGTACTTGGCATTTTCTTGATTCCACTATCCATTCCAAAACAACATAGAAGCTGCTTGATTTAAGTGGAGAAACATGGTTAAGTAATTGTGTACCACCAGAATTGGGCTCTGCAGATTGCATGCTCTCAACATATTCAAAGCGGGAAGGAAACGATGAGCCAATAGACGGTGTTGCGCTGGCATTAGTGGATGAACCAGTTCTGCATGCTCACAACAAGAGCCAGTTCTTCTGGCTTCTGATCACAAAGACTTTCACTTGGCTGCATCAAATTGAATAGGCATCAGACAATAAAACAATTCATAACATCATAGCTTTACAAATTCCATCTTTATCCAGTTGATTCATTAACTACAAATAATGCCACCAATGAATCAAGAAAAGAGTCTGGATTAAAGTTAAACAGTCATCTTTAGGAATCGAAAAATTTTGCATTACAGTAAGCTAAGGAACGATTCGACCTTTGTAGTAAGCTTCTGGGCGCCAAGACCTCCCGTCTTACTACCCTTTCTTGCACCAAAGGGCTTTTTTAAGGTACTGGTCACTGGATGGGAAGGAACTTTTGGTGAGGCGGTATGTTCAGATGCCTCAAGTTTATCAGCAACCTCATTTTCTTTTGGATGTACCAATAAACTTCACATGAGATAGACCATATACTGTCAGATTTTCCTGAGAAGTAAGGGGCGATCAAGGAGAAGATGGGTCCTCTGTCAAGCTTTTGGCAACTTCCTTTGAAAGCAATTGCAGGTATAATTGTGTATTTCGCTTCGATGTTACCTCCGTCAGTCATCCACAGGTACGAGTCAAACCACCACTCCAAGTTTTTAAACATTGTAAAACATTCATCAAAACCTTTCTATGGTTTCAAAATCTTTGCCCAAAACTTTTTCACAATAGTTAATGTCACCATTAACAAAAATGATGCCCGAAAAGCAATACAAACACCACGGCCACAAATTTGAATTTTCAAATTATATTCTAGACCAATATCAAATGTCATCCTAAATTCCACAGATCTGGTTCAATTAAAAATTCCCAACTAAATTTAATCCACATAGTCTGCCTTAGAGCAAAATAATTAGCAATGGGATGAGTTCTTTTTGTTTTTCTTCTAAATTAAGCTTTAAGAGGGGATCATTTTGCTTACAAATTACAGAGTGGAAAAAAATGACAATTACCAAAGACCAAATCCAAGCCTCAGGAAAACATCACAATATTTGGTGAGGTTGTACCTGAGGAAGTTAATAGACATTCTACTCCCACGGGAATAGAATATCATTTAGCCAAAAAAAAAACCCCACAAAGGCCAATTCCAACATGGGGAGTTTTGTTTAGGATCAAGAAAAAACATTTTTTTTTGGAAGGGTCATGGACAAGTCTTAGTTGATCAGTGGAGTTACAAAAGTCTGTCACAATTGAATAGAGGAATAGACCATGCTCGGACAGTATTCACTAAATGGTGTACACTCATGAATACGTCTATATGAATGAGTAGAATGTAGATATGGGTGTATGCATGCGTGTGTGTGATATGTACTACACATGCACAAACACACAGATACACACATACAGAGAAAAGGGGTCGAGAAAGAGAGAGGGTACTGAGAACTTTTGCAAGGAAATTTGGGCAGAAGCATCACTGGCATTGTTTTGATCCCCAAAGAACTGAGCTGAAGAAATAGATTTTGCATTAGAAAACTTTAGTTGTGCTTCATTGATTTTGCATTAGCAAACAATATATACTTTACAAACACGCATACAAGGCTTTTTTCTCTTGCGAAGCACTCTCAAACTAAAAGAGTGCTTTACTGCCCCCGAAGGGGGGAGTTCGAAGCATTGCCTTTGTGCATAGCAGAGCTTTACAATTATTCCTTGGAGCAAAACCAAATTCACAGCGAGGAGCATATCAAACCTTGCTAATTCTAAATAGATGGAGAATAATATGTAGATTGACAGCACGAATATTTAAGGAAAGATAAATAATCATAATTCAGAAGTATTTATAACACTACAGTAGTTTCCAAATTACCATCCTTTAGATTTATTTACAATAGCATCTAATCTTTGTTTTTGGGGGGGTGAGATAATTCTAAGAGTGCAGTGAGCATGTTGAAAAAATAGAAATTAACATTCATTGAGTGAAAAAGCTAGTCAACCCCGAGTAGTCAGGATAAGGTTCAATGATGATGGCTAAGGAAAGAAGCACCCGATTATTTCTGCAATTAAACTTCATATACAAAATAACCATCTAGAAGTTGGTGGCTGTGGAATTTTCTGAAATGTTGAAAGATCTACAATATACAAGGCAGTAAAACATAGAAACAGGCTGATAATAACTCTAGAAAATAATGCACTCTCTTGTGCTCAGCAAAGGAATCAAAAAACAAAGAAAAGAAGTAAAAAATTGTTCCATGTGAACTATGTTTCATTAGCTTTCTCAAAATTTCTAGCTTTCTGATGAGTAAAGTATCAATCGAGATGTGTTTGGCTAATGAAATAGTACTTGGAATGAAATCCAATTGATGAGATCACATGCAGACAAATCAAGGATAGGATCATCCATGTTATGTCCAAAAAGATCAGCACTAGATATGGATGTCGAGCTCTACACAAAGCATTGGACCAATTACCAAACACACGATGAAAGAACAAACTAACTTCAACATATAGAGAAATTTAGTGATTAGAAGGGAGAGTGAAAGACAGAGCGTGTGCACTGAAAATTGTGTGTAGAGAGAGAGAGTGAGAGAGAAGAGAGAGAGAGCTTGTAGAATGACCTTTGTGTGTGTCAATGGGTTTATTTATCTATCACGTACGTGTGAGTAGCGAGGGAGGGAGGGATAGAGGGAGAAAGGGAACCAACATTTTTCAACAACCTATATATAGACATGTACCATCCCGGTAACCAAGTTGCAAATATGCACAGTAAAAGTATGAAAAACCCCGTACTTTAACAAACCTGAATAGCCAATAAATAATTTACCAAAACTTTGGGGTAAGTGGGACTTGTCTTTTTCTTGATTCCACTGTCCATTCCAAAATCAGTAAAGAAGCTGCTTGATTTAAGTGGAGAAACATGGTTAAGTAATTGCATACCACCAGAATTGGGCTCCGCAGATTGCATCCTGTCAACATATTCAACGCGTGAAGGAAACAATGAGCCAAAAGACAGTGTTGCGCTGGCATTAGTGGATGAACTAACAAAAAGAGCCGGTTCTTCTGGCTTCTGATCCTAAAAACTTTCACTTGGCAGCATCAAATTGAATAGGCATTAGACCAAAAAACGTTCATAACATCACAGCATTACAGATTCTAGCTTTCTCTAGTTGATTCATTAACTACAAATAATGCCACCAATGAATCAAACCAAAAGTCAGGATTAAAGTTCAATAGTCATCTTTAGGAATGGAAAAATTGGGCATTACTATAAGCTAAAGAACAATTCGACCTTTGTAGTAAGCTTCTGGGCACCAAGACCTCTTGTCTTACTTCCCTTTCTTGCACCAATGGGCTTTTTTATGGTACCGGTAACTGGATGGGAAGGATCTTTTGGTGAGGTAGTAAATTTAGGTGCCTTATGTTTATCAACGACCTCATTTTCTTTGGACGTACCAGTAGCATCCACATGAGATAGACCATTTACTGTCTGATTTACCTAAGAAGCAAGGGGTGATCTAGGAGAAGAGAGATCATCTGTCAAGCTTTTGGCAACTTCCTTTGAAAATAATTGCCGGTATAATTCAGCTGCTCTTGATGTGTATTTTGCTTCGATTTTACCTCCGTCAGTCACCCACAGGTGCGAGTCAAACCACCAGTCCAAGTTTTTAAACATTGTAAAACATTCATCAAAAACATTCTAGGGTTTCAGAATCATTGCCCAAAACGTTTTTCACAATTGTTAATTTCACCATTAACAAAAATGATGCCTGAAAAGCAATACAAACACTACCGCTACAAATTTGACTTTTCAAATTATATTCTAGACCAATAACAAATGTCATCCTAAATTCACAGATCTGGTTCAATTATAAATTCCCAACCAAATTTAATCCACAAAATCGGCCCTAGAGCATAACAATTAGCAATGGGAAGAGTTTTTCTTTTTTTTTTCTAAAATAAGCTTTAAGAGGGAATCATTTTGCTTGCAAATGATAGAGTGGGAAAAAATGATAATTACCAAAAGACCAAATCCAAGCCTCAGGTCACAATATTTGATATGACCCAAATCTTATTACAACAACAACAATAACATTACATAGCATCCGACATGCAGTCCACAAAAACCACATAATGCAAAGAAAAAAGATGGATAAAAGGAAATTTTAAAACACTTAACCACGAATATCCTAGACCCAGACAATGAAAAGAACCATGACAAACAAATCGGTACGTTAAAAATCTCAACCACGAATTACTTTTTGACCTAAAATTTTTAAATATGAATATCAACTAAAAGATTAAACAAATTGTGGATAATTTCAAATCAAACAAAGAAAATCAGTAGGAAAATTGACCAGTTAATGGGGATCTACGGATTTCACCCCTGCCCCCAAAGCCGAGTCTATAATAGAGAGAACCGAGAAGGAAAAATGATGCAATAAAAACCTAGTAATGAATACTCTTTGGCTTAAACATTTTAAAAGAAACACCGATCCATAAAGTCAGTAAAATTATGAGTAATTTAAAATGAAATAAAGAAAGTCGCCAGGAAAATCAACAAATCTCTAGAGGTCGACGAATTTCACCCATGGCCCTGAAGTGTCGTCATTGAGTTAAAACAAAACTATTGCTAAATAAAATAATGAACAGAAATCGATAAATGGAAATCTTAAAACACTTAAGCTGCGAATATCCTAGTGCGAGACAATGCAAAGAACCACAACAAAAATAAGGGTAAGTTAAAAATCTCGACCACCAATATTTTTGTGGCTAAAATTTTTTAAAAAGTATCAACTAAAAGATTAAACAAATAGTGGACAGGTTCAAATCAAACATAGAAAATCAGTAGGAAAATTGACCAGTTAATGGGGATCTACGAATTTAACCCCTGCCCCGCAAGTCGAGTCAATAATACAAAGAATTGAAAAGGAAATAATGATGCATTAAAAACTGATTCATGAAAACTCTTTGGCTTAAAATTTTGAAAAGAAATATCGATCCTTAAAGTCAGCAAAATTATGAGGAATTTAAAATGAACTAAAAAAAGTCTATAGGCAATTCGACAAATCTCTAGGGGTCGACAGATTTCACCCCAGGCCCAAAAGTTTTGTCATTGAGTTAAAATCAAAATATTGCCAAATAATGCAAATAACAAAGATGGATAAATGGAAATTTTAAAACACTAATCCACGAATATCCTAGACCCAGACAATGCAAAGAACACCGACAAACAAAAAGGTATGCTAAAAATCAAAACCATGAATTACTTTTTGACCTAACATTTTTAAAAAGATATATCAACTAAAAGATTAAACAAATTGTGGATAATTCCAAATAAAACAACGAAAATCATTAGAAAAATTGACAATTGAATGGGCATCTACGAATTTCACCTCAGCCACCAAAGTCAAGTAAATATTACAAACAATTGAGACAGAAATAGTGATACATTAAAAACCCAGTCAGAAAAAGAAACATTGATCCATAAAGTCAGTAAAGTTATGAGGAATTTACAATGAAATAAAAAAAAATCTATGGGAAATTCGAAAATTCTCTGGGGGTCGACGGATTTCATCACCCTTGGCCCCAAAGTCTTGTCATTGAGTTAAAACCAAAATATTGCCAAATAATGCAAAAAAAAAAGATGGATAAAAGGAAATTGTAAAACACTTAGCCACGAATATCCTAGAGCCAGACAATGCAAATAACCATGACAAACAAAACGATACGTTAAAAATCTCAACCACGAATTACTTTTTGACCTAAAATTTTTAAAAATGAATATCAACTAAAAGATTAAACAAATTGTGGATAATTTCAAATCAAACAAAGAAAATCAATAGGAAAACTGACAAGTTAATGGGGATCTACGGATTTCACCCCTGCCCCCAAAGTCAAGTCAATAATACAAAGAACCGAGAAGGAAACAATGATACAATAAAAACCAAGTAATGAATACTCTTTGACTTAAACATTTTAAAAGAAACACCGATCCATAAAGTCAGTAAAATTATGAGTAATTTAAAATGAAATAAAGAAAGTCGCCAAGAAAATCAACAAATCTTTGAAGGTCGACGAATTTCACCCATGGCCCCGAAGTGTCGTCATTGAGTTAAAACAAAATTATTGCTAAATAAAATAATGAACAGAAATCGATAAATGGAAATCTTGAAACACTTAAGCTGCGAATGTCTTAGTGCGAGACATTGCGACAAAAACAAGGGAAAGTTAAAAATATCGACCACCAATATCTTTGTGGCTTAAAATTTGTAAAAATTATCAACCAAACGATTAAACAAATAGTGGATAAGTTCAAATCAAACATAGAAAATCAGTAGGAAAATTGACCAGTTAATGGGGATCTACGGATTTCACCCCAACTTCCCAAGTCGAGTCAATAGTACAAAGAACTGAAAAGGAAATAATGATACATTAAAAATCGAGACATGAATACTCTTTGGCTTAAAATTTTGAAAAGAAACGCCAATCCATAATGTCAGCAAAATCATTAAGAATTAAAAATGAAACCAAGAAAGTCTCAAGGAAAATCGACAAATATCTGATAGTCGACGGATTTCACCCCTTGCCCCAAAGTATTGTCTTTGAGTTAAAACAAAAACATTGCCAACTAATGTAAAGAACAGAGATCGATAAATGGAAATCTTAAAACACTTAAGCTACGAATATCATAAATGCCTCTTAGTTTAAAAATTCTATCTATATATATGTATATATATGAGTAATGATCCTATGAGACCATCCCACAGCTATGTGTGTAGGATCACCATTAAATTTCACATAGATCTTTAGAAAAGTTATCAAATGGTGTGGGACTTGACGTTTTGAGAGATCTGTGCCAAATTTAATGGTGATCCTTTGGGGTCCTACACACATGGGAGTGGGAGGGTCTCATAGGATCATTACTCTATAATATATATATATATATACATATATATATATTAATTTTAAGAAATTCTCATTATTTTCTATTGATGAATTCCATATGTAGGATGTACTCATTAGCATCAACCTACGCAGTGAAGTCTGAGCATAGCCACGTGGATCAGTAAAAATGCCAATATTCAAAGCTGACTTCTAAGGCTTGTTACTTGGGCCCAAAACCATCTTCATGTTTAGAGTTAACTTTGTGCGTGAACAGTGATGCAGCCGAATTGCAAGTTACAATTATAGGACATGCGCTTAACCAAATGACAGATACAACAAAAAATCTAGAGAAATCACATAAGTTCAGGCAAGTGAAAATATTTAAAGAAAATAACATCACAATAAAATGTATCAGAAAATTTAAAAAATAATATTGATATCTATAGTCAGCTAGTTAAAACTGAATATTCACTCTGATTCAAAAATATGAGAGACATTCAAGCTAAAAAGCACTGGCAAGATGGAAACAAGTTCAACTTAAAATGACCACCTTCTCTTAGGGAAATTTACACTATAGACTCTAGTGTAAAAAAACGCCTTATCCCAAAAGCTGCATACGGCCCCACCACCCAGTTAAACCTATAATCACCTCCTTCCATACCAACTCCAATGAAATGACTCAATTTTTTCTACAAAATCCCAATAATTTTCATTTATTCCCGTAAATCCCCAGACCCTTTCTTTCACTCCTCTATCTAGAAAAAACAAGAGAGTGACTGTCTGATTCCTCATTTGAAGAAACCCATAAGATTGTGTCGATTGAAGGAACCAAAAGATTTCATGCCACCCTCCCAGTTTGGAAACAGCCAAAACTTTGAATGGAAATCAAATCTCAGCTGCCCAAATAACTTTCTACAACAATTTTCAGGCAGACCTAACTCTCAGAATAAGCTCATCCATGGGCTCATCTTTTGATTAAGGTGAAATAAAAAACGTGAATCCACACAATGCCCTCAAGTGAAAAAACTATCTGCCCCCCCACCCTTCTCTCTTCCTCTTCTTTCTTCCTTCTCTCCATTTCAATTTCTCAGAGAGAGAGAGAGAGGACGCCTTTTCTCTTTCACTCTAGCTCATTCTCTATAATTGGGTCTCTCACCCACTCACTCTTTATAATTTGGGTTTCTCTCCCTCTCTCTCTCTCTCTCTCTCGTGTGCCAGACTGCAAGTACTCAATGGATGAGAGAGAACGAAATGGGTAGATGAATGGGATTAGATTGCATTTTGGTTATTATAAACAGATGTTGGGTTAAAGCATGAGATGAAAGCCTGCGAAAGAGCATTAGTGCAAAAGCTCCCTACAACTTTCCCAACAAAAGAGTCATTTATGCAAAAGCTCCCTGCAACTTTCCCTTTCTTCAAGTTCAAAGTATACCATCATCTTTTCAACTCTAATCCACAGTCAAATCCCTTCTTAGTGTCCACCTTCCTAAATCGATCCAAGTTTTATTAACTAACAAGCCCATCTCCTAAAAGAATCATTTTTTCCACTATCAATTGCCGCATTCAAGATCATTGTGTTCTTCTTAAATCAAAAGAACCCACATCCCCAAAAACCCAGATTCTTCTTCTTCTTATCAGAATAGAAGCAGCCATCTCCCAAAAAACCCAAATTCTTCTTTTTCTTAGAACAGAACCCATCTCCCAAAAAACCACAAATTATTACAGTGAGGGTAGAGGCAGGTGTGTTGGAGAGTGAGGGAGAGGAATAAGGGGTGGAGACAGAGGGAGTCCATATGAGAGAATGAGAGCAAATGTTTAGAGAGAGAAACTGTGAGACAGATTGAGACGGCAAGGAGGCTTATACACACACAAACAGTACGTTAGAAAATAGAGAGTGCGTTTCAAGGATTGAGGCCCTAGGACTTATTAGGAAGAATAATATTCAGAATGTAACTTAGAAGAAAATAAGGAAAACATAATGTAATCGTAGGAATGGTTGTTTTGAGATGTGGAAGGGGAGTTCAGGCATTGCATGCAGGAGTTGTAATTGGGAGGTGCTTCTTGAAATCTAGTGGAGAGGAGGGGTGAGGTTGTAAATTTCCCATTCTTTGATGTTCTACATCATGAGCAGAACATAATCATTTAAATTGTACAAATCAGGCATAACATAGAAAACAAAATTACAAAATTCAGAATCTTAAGAACATCCATATTACATAAGAAACATTAAATGTTCAAAGTACACCAGTAATGCACTCCTTAAAATGACCAAAACAATATCGACCCTTCCATGATTAGGGCAAAGACTCAGTTGAGCATGCCGCAAGACTTATACATACATACATACATACACACATACAAACATTACATACATTACAGACCCACAAACACGCATATAAGGCTTTTTTGCTCTTGCGATGCACTCTCAAACAACAAGAGTGCTTTGCCGCCCCTAAGGAGGGAGTTCGAAGCAATTCCTTTGTGCATAGTAGAGCTTTACAATTATTCCATGGAGCAAAACCAAATTCATAACGAGGAGCATATCAAACCTTTTGAACGCTAACTAGATGGAGAATAATATGGAGGATTGACAGCATGAATACTTAAGGAAAGACAAAAATTCATAATTTAGAAGTATTTATAACACAACAGTAGTTTCCAGAATACCATAGAGGCCTTGAGATTTATTTACAATAGCATTTAATCTTTGTTTTTTGGGGAGCCGGACAATTCAAAGATTGCAGTGAGCATGTTGCACATTAACAATCATGGAGAGAAGAAGCTAATCGATCCCAAATAGTCGGGATAAGGTTCAATGATGATGGCTGAGCGAATAAGCCACCCGATTGTTTCAGCAGTTAAACTTCATATACAAAATGACCATCAAGAAGTTGGGGGCTGTGGAATTTTCTTAAAATCTTGAAAGATCTAATATATACAAGACAGTAAAACATAGAAACAGGCCCTAGAATAAATAATAACTCCTGAAAATAAAGCTATCTCTAGTGTTCCCCAAAGGAATCAAAAAACAAAGAAAAGAAGTAAAAAATTATGCTATGTGAACTATGAATCATTAGCTTTCTAAAAATTTCTAGCTTTATGACGAGTATGGTATCTATCGGGATGAGTTTGGCTAATGAAGAAGTACCTAGAACGCAATCCGATTGATGAGATCAGTTGCAGACAAATCAAGGCTAGGATCATCCGTGTTATGTCCAAAAAGATCAGCAATAGATATGGATGTCGAGCTCTACACATAGCATTGGGAACCACTAAAGAGTCACTAGATGATTATTCTCAAAAAAAAATCAAATTTGAGTTTTCTAACACTCTGACCTAACCATCTAAAAAATGGATAGTCTCTATGCAATCTCTAGACATTGTTTTTTCATAGTGGGTATGATATGGATTTTTTTTAATCTATGGAATGAAGGGGTTACATCCCCAAATTTTGTGTTACTAAAACTAATTCTAAGCGGGGTTGTACCTGAGGGAGCTAATAGACATTCTACTCCCACGGGAATATAATATCTTTTAGCAAAAAAACACCTACAACAACCAATTCCAACAAGGAGGGGAGTTCCTTAAAATCAAGAAAAAACATTTTTTTTTTTTGGAAGGGCCATGGAATACTTGTAGTTGATCAGTGGAGTTACAAAAGTCTGTCACACGGGTCAGTTTTCACTATATGGGTGTGCAAAAAAAGTCTATTTAATACGTCAATATGAATGTGTAGATATGGGTGTATGCATGTGAGTGAGTGCGTGATATGTAAAACACACGCACAGACGCACAGTCACGCAGACACACAGGGAGGGGACGAGGAAGAGAGAGAGCATACTGAGAACTTTCGCAAGGAGATTTGGGCAGAAGCATCACTGGCTTTGTTTTGATCCCCAAAGAACTTAGTTGATGAAATAGATTTTGCATTAGAAAATTTTAGTTAGGCTTCGTTGGTTTCCTCAACCTGCAGTCATGAATGTAAACATCAAAAGATGGAAACAACAGCCTAGACACATTGCAAGGATTATTGTAACAAAAACGGCACTGACAAAGTCATCCAAGGGAAGAAATGCTTAATATCTGTTCTAACGGTAGGCAAAATTGTTAGAGCTCCAATTGAAGAGGACAAAACAACAATATATTACGGCTAATATAAACAACAGGCTACAGTCACTTTTTAAAAATTTGTAAAGCTATACATAATTTAATTGAGCAACACCAGAGATCAGGTACGCCCTCACATGTCAATTCTACAGAAGTTAAGAAGATAAAAAACAGGTAAGCGCTCCTAAGTTACGAACCATATATTTAAACATGGGAAAGGGGTATAAACCTCATAGTTCCTAAGGTGTAGGATCTTTTGGTTACGTTCTAAGATAGCTTTTTCTAGGGTTGGTTATGCAGGACAGGAAATTTGAAAAAAAAATTTAACCTAAACTCCATTAACAACTACGGTAAACAAGGATAAAGAACACATGAATCATCTAAATTGGCTAAAGTGGGGTGGGACTTCCTTTGCAGACTATTCCAAAAAAGGATGGTTAACAAGCACCTTGATAATAAGAAATTATCCGCATGTTACAGAGAATTAACACTTAAAACGGTACTAAATATGAAGGAAGCACTAAAAGAAAACCATGCCGTTATATCATAGAGGATAAGGAAGGACATCTGTCTAAGGAAAGATAATTTCCAATCCTCAAAAGTTAAGGATATGCAACTCCCATTGAATGTAAAAGACATGGTGATCTTTGTCGTTGGGGAACCTAAAACTCAATCTGTGTGGCAAAATGGAAATCGAATAACAATGGACCTAATCAATAGCTTCTAAGCAAGCACAAGCAGGGCTAAGCGGTGTTTCCAAAGGCAACAGTACGATAGCTATTCTCCAATATGATGAGCATCAGGTGTGACAAGCCCTACTTAAGCCAGGTATTTGGAATGGAGAACTAGTATATGTTTGTATAACGACCGTTTCTAAGACTATAGATTATGGAAGTTGACTTCCTAACCTCATCAATTCACACCATTGGGAGAACTATTCTTTAGATCCAGGAGGAGTTCTTTCAGAAATAATTTGCACTTCTGTCAAGTTGTAACCCATGTCATGGAATCATCGTGCAAGATAAAGGCTCTAGATGCCTAATGAAACAGATGAAATGAAATCCATACATATCAATATTTGGACCTGCCATTACCAATGAATCCACCAAATGCTTTTAAAAATATTATATCGATTGTAGACAAAGGCTGAAAGCACACCCCTGGCCAAGCAAAAATGGGTGCACCAGCACAAACCCCGAAATTGCACCAGCACCTGCAATTGTAACATCTTGCCACGTTTTGCAGGTACCTAAATGATGGTATCAACACTTATCCAAAACCCAATACAGTATAACAAGAGCCCAACATGGGTCATGCATTTAGTGGACAACATGTGGGAGCAAAAGTGCCCCTTTGTGGCACTGATATTGTGAATGCTCTGACTCAGGTTCCCAAAAACACATTGGTGCCCACATGTCACTCTCAAACATTGGTCACCGCTATAGGACAAACAGTCTGCCTCTCAACTGATCCCTAAATGAATCCCAAATGGCACAGAAACCTTCAGTAAAGACCTCCGATAAGAGAAGCCAGTCCTCATGCAATTGCGGTTCTCTTAATGCACTTTCTTATCACCAAGTTTATACTTGGGACAAATTTGACACCTAAAGTCCACAAGAGTACGTATACCTCAGTGATCCCATTTGTGATCAAACCCCTCACCGAATTCGTACTCCTAATTTGCCTGCAATAAGTGTGCATATTAATCAAATTTTGGTTGCTTGTGGACTGACACATGCGCCAATCTTTCTATTTATCTATTGTGTGAGTGTAGAGAGAGACAAAGAGTGAGAGTGAGAGAGAGTGAAAGATAGAATGAGTGCACTGACATATGTGTGTGTGGAGAGAGCGAGAGAGAGAGAGAGAGATAGAGAGAGCTTGTGGAATGACATTTGTCTGTGTCAAAAGGTTTATTTATCTATCATGTGTGTGTGTGTAGCATCCGGAGGGAGGGACAGAGGGAGAGAGAGAACCAAGACTTCTCAACAACCAATATGTAGACATGTACCATCCCTGTAACCAAGTTGCAAATATGCATAGTAAACGTTTGAAGAACCCCATAATCTACCAAACCTGAATAGCCAATAAAGAATTACCTGAACTTTGGAGTAAGTGGTACTTGCCATTTTCTTGATTCCACTGTCAATTCCAGAACAGCATATAAGCTGCTTGATTTAAGTGGAGAAACATGGTTAAGTAATTGTGTACCACCAAAATTGGGCACGGAAGACGGCATGCTCACAACATATTCAAAGCGTGAAGGAAACAATGAGCCAATAGATGGTGTTGCGCTGGCATTAGTGGATGATCCAGTTCTGCATGCTCACAACAAGAGCCAGTTCTTCTGGCTCCTGATCGTAAAGACTTTCACTTGGCTGCATCAAATTGAATAGGCATCAGACAATAAATCAATTCATAACATCATAGCTTTACAAATTCCAACATTATCCAGTTGATTCATTAACTACAAATAATGCCACCAATGAATCAAGAAAAGAGTCAGGATTAAAGCTAAACGGTCATCTTTAGAAATGGAAAACTTTTGCATTACTGTAGGCTAAAGAACAATTCGACCTTTGTAGTAAGCTTCTGGGCACCAATACCTCCCGTCTTACTTCCCTTTCTTGCACCAATGGGCATTTTTATGGTACTGGTCACTGGATGGGAAGGAACTTTTGGTGAGGCAGTAACTTCAGATGCCTCATGTTTATCAGCAACCTCATTTTCTTTCGGATGTACCAGTAAACTTCACATGAGATAGACCATATACTGCTTGATTTTTTGGAGAAGTAAGCGGTGATCTAGCAGAAGATGGGTCCTCTGTCAAGCTCTAGGCAACTTCCTTTGAAAGTAATTGCTGGTACAATTCAGCAGCTCTAGATGTGTATCTTGCTTCGATGTTACCTCCGTCAGTCACCCACAGATACGAGTCAAACCACCAGTCCAAGTTTTTAAACATTGTAAAACATTCATCAAAAACTTTCTAAGGTTTCAGAATCTTCGCCCAAAACGTTTTAACAGTAGTTAATGTCACCATTAATGAAAATGATGCCCGAAAAGCAATTAAAACACCACGGCTACAAATTTGAATTTTCAAATTATATTCTAGACCAATATCAAATGTCATCCTAAATTCCAAAGATCTGGTTCAATTAAAAATTCCCAACTAAATTTAATCCACCTAGTCTGCCCTAGAGCATAACAATTAGCAATGGGATGACTTCTTTTTGGTTTTTTTCTAAAATAAGCTGTAAGAGAGGACCATTCTGCCTACAAATTACAGAGTGGAAAAAAATGACAATAACCAAAGACCAAATCCAAGCCTCAGGAAAACATCACAATATTTTATAAGACATAATCACAAGCATTAGAACCACCCAATTGGGGGCTGTAGTGAAATTTTCAGTAACTCCCCATCAAAATTTACATGAAATGAGACGCTTAGGATTTTCAGAATCCTGAATCTAATTCTAAATCTTATTACAACAACAACAATAACATAACAGAGCATCCAGCATGCACTAATCAAATGCCAAAATAATAGGAAAAGAATAACAAAACAAGTTGAATATCAAAAGGAACCCTTCAAAATGCAAATGCCACAATAAAATGAGATATTTTTTTTGTGATCCTTTAACATAGTAATCCTGCTCCAATCGAGCCTCCAAGTAAAACATGCAACCAAAATTAACATTAAGAGAAGAAAAAAAAAGAACTGGGCGGATGAAATACATTTTACATTCGAAAACTTTTGTTGGGCTTCCTTTGTTTCCTCAACCGGCAGTCATGAATGTAAACATCAAAAAGAATTGTCTAGACACATGCTAAGGATTACTGTAACAAAAAGAGCAGTGACAAAGTCATCCAAGGGAAAAAATGCTTAATATTTGTTCCTACTGCAGACAAAATTGTTAGAACTCCAAGTGGAGAGGAAAAAAAACACAATATATTATATTGCCGCTAATAGAAACATTTGAATGCTGCCCAAAAAGTAGAAAAACAAGCCAAGTATTCATATGGGCATATTTTGTGTGGTCATTGTGCCCATTGAAATAATGTCAAACAAAATCTGAAATTTGGGAAACACTTAAGAATTAATACATGATTCTTCACGGAAAAAAAATTGAAATTTGCCGCCCAGCTTAGTCGGGTGTAATAAAGATTTTTTTTAGTCTATGGATTGAAGGGGTTACATACCCAAAACTTGCAGTCCGAAAACTAATTCTAGGTGGGGCTGTACCTGAGGAAGTTAATAGACATTCTACTCCCACGGGAATAGAATATCATTTAGCCAAAAAAAAAAACCCACAAAGGCCAATTCCAAATGGGGAGTTTTGCTTAAGATCAAGAAAAAACTTTTTTTTTTTGGAAGGGTCAAGGACAAGTCTTAGTTGATCAGGGGAGTTACAAAAGTCTGTCACACTTGAATTGTGGAGTAGACCATGCTCGGACAGTTTTCACCAAATGGTGTACGCTATTTAATACGCCTATATGAATGTGTAGAATGTAGAAATGGGTGTATGCATGCGTGTGTGAGATATGTACTACACATGCACAAACACACAGAAACACATACAGAGAAAAGGGATCGAGAAAGAGAGAGGATACTGAGAACTTTTGCGAGGAGATTTGGGCAGAAGCATCACTGGGAGATTTGTGCAGAAGCATCACTGGCATTGTTTTGATCCCCAAAGAACTAAGCTGCTGAAATAGATTTTGCATTAGAAAACTTTAGTTGGGCTTCAGTGACATGGCATTAAAAAACAATATATATACTTTACAAACACGCATACAAAGCTTTTTTCTCTTGCGAAGCACTCTCAAACAAAAAGAGTGCTTTGCTGCCCCCTAAGGGGGGAGTTCGAAGCTTTGCCTTTGTGCATAGCAGAGTTTTACAATTATTCCTTGGAGCAAAACCAAATTCACAATGAGGAGCATATCAAACCTTGCTAATGCTAAATAGTTGGAGAATAATATGTAGATTGACAGCATGAATACTTAAGGAAAGATAAATATTCATAATTCAGAAGCAATTATAACACAACAGTAGTTTCCAAATTACCATCCTTCAGATTTATTTACAATAGCATCTAATCTTTGTTTTTTGGGGGGCCAGATAATTCAAAGATTGCAGTGAGCATGTTGAAAAAATAGAAATTAACATTCATTGAGTGAAGAAACTAGCCAACCCCAAGTAGTCGGGACAAGGTTCAATGATGATGCCTGAGGGAAGAAGCCACCCGATTGTTTCTGCAATTAAACTTCATATACAAAATAACCATCTAGAAGTTGGTGCCTGTGGAATTTTCTGAAAATGTTGAAAGATCTACAATATAAAAGGCAGTAAAACATAGAAAAAGGCAAATAATAACTCTAGAAAATAATGCTTTCTCTTGTGCTCAGCAAAGGAATAAACAAAGAAAAGAAGAAAAAAATTGTTCCATGTGAACTATGTTTCATTAGCTTTCTCAAATATTCTAGCTTTTTGACGAGTAAGGTATCGATCAAGATGAGTTTGGCAAATGAAGTAGTACATGGAATAAAATCCGAGTGATGAGATCACAAGCAGACATATCAAGGATAGGATCATCCATGTTATGTCAAAAAAGATAAGCACTAGATATGTCGAGCTCTACACAAAACACAGGACCAATTACTAAACACAAGATGAAAGACAAAACTAACTTCAACTTATAGAGAAATTTAGTGATTAGAAGGGAGAGTGAAAGACAAAGCGTGTGCGCTGACAATTGTGTGTGTAGAAAGAGAGAGTGAGAGAGAAAGAGAGAGAGAGCTTGTAGAATGACGTGTGTGTCAATGGGTTTAGTTATCTATCACGTATGTGTGTGTAGCGAAAGAGGGAGGGATAGAGGAAGAAAGGGAACCAAGATATTTCAACAACCTATATATAGACATGCACCATCCCGGTAACCAAGTTGCAAATATGCACAGTAAAAGTATGAAGAACCCCATAATCTACCAAACCTGAATAGCCAATAAAGAATTACTTGAACTGTGGGGTAAGTGGAACTTGGCTTTTTCTTGATTCC
This sequence comes from Amborella trichopoda, assembly GCF_000471905.2. Next base: position 9,477,287 of record NW_006497648.1, on the reverse strand, counting down.
ACTGTCCATTCCAAAATCAGTAAAGAAGCTGCTTGAGTTAAGTGGAGAAACATGGTTACCTACAACCAGAATTGGCCTCCGCAGATTGCGTGCTCTCAACATATTCAAAGCGTGAAGGAAACAATGTGCCAAAAGACGGTGTTGGCTGGCATTAGTGGATGAACTAACAACAAGAGCTGGTTATTCTGGCTTCTGATCAAAAAGACTTTAACTTGGCTGCATCAAATTGAATAGGCATTAGACAAAAAAATGGTCATAACACCACAGCTTTAAAGATTCTAGCTTTCTCCAGTTGATTCATTAACTACAAATAATGCAATGAATCAAGACAAGAGTCAGGATTAAAGTTAAATAGTCATCTTTAGGAATGGAAAAATTTTGCATTACTGTAAGCTAAAGAACAATTCGACCTTTGTAGTAAGCTTTTGGGCACCAAGACCTCCCGTCTTACGTCCCTTTCTTGCACCAATGGGCTTTTTTATGGTACCGGGAACTGGATGGGAAGGAGCTTTTGGTGATGTAGTAACTTTAGGTGCCTCATGTTTAACCACATTTTCTTTGGACGTACCAGTAAAATTCACATGAGATAGACCATTTACTATCTGATTTGCCTGAAAAGCAACGGGTCATCTAGGGGAAGAGAGATCATCTGTCAAGCTTTTGGCAACTTCCTTTGAAAATAATTGCCGGTATAATTCAGCTGCTCTTGATGTGTATTTTGCTTCGATTTTGCCTCCGTCATTCACCCACAGGTGCAAGTCAAACCACTAGTCCAAGTTTTTAAACATTGTAAAACATTCATCAAAAACTTTCTGTGGTTTCAGAATCATTGCCCAAAACGTTTTTCACAATTGTTAATTTCACCATTAACAAAAATGATGCCTGAAAAGCAATACAAACACCACCGCTAAAAATTTCACTTTTCAAATTATATTCTAGACCAATATCAAATGTCATCCTAAATTCACAGATCTGATTCAATTATAAATTCCCAACCAAATTTAATCCACATAGTCGCGGTCCTAGAGCATAACAATTAGCAAAGGGATAAGTTTTTTTATTTTTTTTCTATAATAAGCTTTAAGAGGGAATCATTTTGCTTGCAAATGACAGAGTGGGAAAAAATGATAATTACCAAAGGACCAAATCCAAGCCTCAGGTCACAATATTTGATATAACCCAATCACAAGCATTAGAACCACACAATTGGGGGTTGTAGTGAAATCTACAGTAAACTCCCAAACAAAATTTACATGAAATGAGACATAGGTTTTTCAGAATCCTGAATCTCATTCTAAATCTTACTACAACAACAACAATAACATTACACAGCATCCAACATGCAGTAATCACAAACCAAATAATGCAAAGAAAAAGGATGGATAAAAGGAAATTTTAAAACACTTAGCCACGAATATCCTAGAGCCAGACAATGCAAAGAACCCTAACAAACAAAACAGTACATTAAAAATCTCAACCACGAATTACTTTTTGACCTAAAACTTTTAAAAATGAATATCAACTAAAAGATTAAACAATTGTGTATAATTTCAAATCAAACAAAGAAAATCAGTAGGAAAATTGACCAGTTAATGGGGATCTACGGATTTCACCCCTGCCCCCAAAGTCGAGTCAATAATACAAAGAACCGAGAAGGAAACAATGATACAATAAAAACCTAGTAATGAATACTCTTTGGCTCAAAAATTTTAAAAGAAACACCAATCCATAAAGTCAGCAAAATTATGAGTAATTTAAAATGAAATAAAGAAAGTCGCCAGGAAAATAGACAAATATCTGGAGGTCGACGAATTTCACCCCTAGCCCCGAAGTATCGTCATTGAGTTGAAACAAAACTATTGCTAAATAAAATAATGAACAGAGATCCATGAATGGAAATCTTAAAATGCTTAAGCTACGAATATCCAAGTACGAGACAATGAAAAGAACCACGACAAAAAAAAGGGTAAGTTAAAAATCTCGACCACGTATATCATTGTGGCTAAAAATTTTTAAAAAGCATCAGCTAAAAGATTAAAAAATAGTGGATAAGTTCGAATCAAACATAGAAAATCAGTTAATGGAGATCTATGGATTTCACCCCTGCCCCCCAAGTCGAGTCAATAATACAAAGAACTAAAAAGGAAATAATGATACACTAAAAACCGAGTCATGAATACTCTTTGGCTAAAAATTTTGAAAAGAAATACCGATCATTATGAGGAATTTAAAATGAACCAAAAAAAGTACATAGGCAATTCGACAAATCCTTGGGGGTCGACAGATTTCACCCTTGGCCCCAAAGTCTTGTCATTGAGTTAAAACAAAAATATTGCCAAATAATGCAAATAACAAGATGGATAAATGGAAATTTTAAAACACTAAGCCACGAATATCCTAGACCCAAACAATGCAAAGAACCACAACAAACAAAAAGATATGCAAAAAATCTCAACCACGAATTACTTTTTGACCCAACATTTTCAAAAAGATTAATCAACTAAAAGATTAAACAAACTGTGGATAATTCCAAATAAAACAACGAAAATCATTAGGAAATATAACCAGTTAATGGCGATCTACAAAATTCACCACAACCACCAAAGTTGAGTCAATATTACAAACAACTGAGACGAAAACAAAGATACATTAAAAACCCTTGTCAGGAAAATAAACATTGATCCATAAAGTCAGCAAAGTTATGAGGAATTTAAAATGAAATAAAAAAAAGCTTATAGGAAATTAGAAAATTCTCTGGGGGTCGACGGATTTCATCACCTCTAGCCCCAAAGTCTAGTCATGGAGTTAAAACAAAAATATTGCCAAATAATGCAAAGAAAAAAAATGGATAAAATGAAATTTTAGAACACTTGGCCACGAATATCCTCGAGCCAGACAATGCAAAGAACCATGACAAACAAAACGATATGTTAAAAATCTCAACCACGAATTACTTTTTGACCTAAAATTTTTAAAAATGAATATGAACTAAAAGATTAAACAAATTGTGGATAATTTCAAATCAAACAAAGAAAATCAAAAGGAAAATTGACCAGTTCATGGGGATCTACGGATTTCACCCCTGCCTCCAAAGTCGAGTCAATAATAAAAAGAACCGAGAAGGAAACCATGATACAGAAAAAACCTACTAATGAATACTCTTTGGCTTAAAATTTTTAAAAGAAACACCAATCCATAAAGTCAGCAAAATTATGAGTAATTTAAAATGAAATAAAGAAAGTCGCTAGGAAAATCGACAAATCTCTGGAGGTCGACGAATTTCACACCTATGCCCGAAGTATCATCATTGAGTTAAAACAAAACTATTGCAAAATAAAATAATGAACAGAGATCGATAAATGGAAATCTTAAAACACTTAAGCTATGAATATCCTAGCGCGAGACAATGCAAAGAACCACGACAAAAAAAAGGGTAAGTGAAAAATCTCGACCATGAATATCATTGTGGCTTAAAATTTGTAAAACGTATCAACTAAACGATTAAACAAATAGTGGATAAGTTCAAATCAAATATATAAAATCAGTAGGAAAATTGACCAGTTAATGGGGATCTACGGATTTCACCCCTGCCCCCCAAGTCGAGTCAATAATACAAAGAACTGAAAAGGAAATAATGATATATTAAAAACCGAGTCATGAAAACTCTTTGGCTTAAAATTTTGAAAAGAAACACCAATCCATAAGGTCAGCAAAATTATGAAGAATTAAAATGAAACGAAGAGAGTCTCAAGGAAAATCGACAAATCTCTGGTAGTCGACGAATTTCACCCATGGCCCCAAAGTATTGTCATTGAGTTAACAAAAAAAACATTGCCAACTAATGTAAAGAACAGAGATTGATAAATAAAAATCTTAAAACACTTAAGCTACGAATATCATAAATGCCTCTAAGTTTAAAAATTATGTCTTTATATATATATATATATATGAGTAATGATCCTATGAGACCCTCACACATCTATGTGTGTTGGACCCCAAAGGATCACCATTAAATTTGGCACAGATCTCTAGAAAAGTTATCATATGGTGTGGGACTTGACGTTTTTAGAGATCTTTACAAAATTTAATGGTGATCCTTTGGGGTCCTACACACATGAGTGTGGGACGGTCTCATAGGATCATTACGCTTTATAATATATATATTAATTTTAAGAAATTCTCATCATTTTCTATAGATGAATTCCATATGTAGGATCTACTCATTAGCATCAACCTACGTAGAGAAGTCTGAGCATAGCCACGTGGATCAGTAAAAATGCCAACATCTTCAAAGCAGACTTCTAAGACTTGTGACTTGGGCTCAAAGCCATCTTCATGTTTAGACTTAACTTTGTGAGTGAACCGTGATGCAGCCAAATTACAAGTTACAATGATAGGACATGCGCCTAACCCAATGACAGATACTACAAAAAATCTAGAGAAATCACATAAGTTCAGGCCAGTGAAAATATTTAAAGAAAATAATATAACAATAAAATGTATAAGAAAATTTAAAAAATAATATTGATATCTATAGTCAGCTAGTTAAAAGTGAATATTCACTCTGATTCAAAAATTTGAGAGACATTCAAGCTAAATAACACTGGCAAGATGGTAACAAGTTTAAAATGACCACCTTCTCTTAGGGAAATTTACACTATAAACTCTGGTGTCAAAAAACACCTTATCCCGAAAGCTACATACGGCCCCACCACCCAGTTAAACCTATAATCACCACCTTCCATACCAACTCCAATGAAATGACTCATTTTTTTCTACACAAACCCAATAATTTTCGTTTATTCCCGTAAATCCCTAGACCGTTTCTTTCCCTCTATATAGACAAAACAAGAGAGGGGCTGTCTGATTCCTCATTTGGAGAAACCCATAAGATTGTGTCATTTGAAGGAACCGTAAGATTTCATGCCACCCTCCCAGTTTGGAATCAGCCAAAATTTTGAATGGAAATCAAATCTCAGCTGCCCAAATATCTTTCTACAACAATTTTCAGGCAGACCTAACTCACAGAATAAGCTAATCCATAGGCTCATCTTCTGAGTAAGGCGAAATAAAAAACTTGAATCCGCACAATGCCCACAAGTGAAAAAACTATCTACCTTCCCACCCTTCTCCCTGCCTCTTTTATCTTCCTTCTCTATAATTGGGTCTCTCCCACGCACTCTCTATAATTTGGGTTTCACTCCCTCTCTCTCTCTC